>MQRK01225561.1:1477-18278 GCA_001938485.1 Girardia tigrina
TAAAAAAACGTGTAAATGTAATATGAGCATAAATGATTTTAAGATTTTGTGCAAGCATTTTAAAAATGATTGGGAGAGAGTGTCATGTGAAGCATTGTTGATAAGATCATGTGATCCTAAAATCAATGTTCAAACAGCACTCTCAACTAATTTGTTAAGAGTTTTCGATTAGACTTACGTAAGTGATTATATAATCATTCATTTAAAGCAATAAAAAAGAACATAATCAGTGATCTGATGATGACGGTTAAACCGTCGAAATATATTATCCTAAAATATATTTTGAATTGGCGTTTATTTGTTTATATTAAAAATTGCCATCTGTTTTCAAGTTTAAAAGTTTTTATTTTAATTTATTATTTTTTATTTAATTTATTATTAATTTCGACTGATTGACCGTGATTATTACAAAGAATGCTACTTATATAATACAGTTAATAAATATTCAAATCAGTGGAAAAAATAAGGAAAAAAGACTACTGATAAATTAATTACTAAACATAAACAAACAATGTACAAATTTGATATGTTTTAACTGTTCCTTACTCAGAAAGATTTAAGATATTGTTGCAGATAGAAAATTGAAAAGAAGCGAATTGCTAACAAATTACTAAATCAGAATATTCAAACAAATAACAAAACACGCATATTATTTAATCCTGAATTATTAATAATAGTTTCGATTTTCGTCACATACAACAGATATTTAAGAATTAAATTTTAAAAGCATTATGCAATGCAATAAATTAAAAAAATAATTTTAAATAATATTATATATTATAGAACGTGAGTTAATATAAGCATTGTCAAAACAAAGAACTAAGAGAAAAAAGAGCGAATTATCTTATTGAATGAAGAATTTCTAATATTGTTATTGATTATTAATATTATAACAAGAAGGTCATCGAAAGGGTCTCAGAACAGTTACCTGAGTTCATGATTAAATTTACCATCAATTTCTTGAAATGAGGTTTCGTTTCTTTATAAAACTTTATTTTCTGGAATGGATATTTCAGTTAAATCTCCAGGTTTCACTTCAGGATTCATAATATCAAAGAGTAGAATTTATTTAATATTTACAATCTTTTTAGAATACTTAAGCAAATTAATAATCACAACTTTCCCCTCTTTTATAATTCGTTATTTACTTTCTTAATCCACTCAATTCTTCACTTACATTATGTTTCCATCTTTCAGATTCTATAGTTCCAATTGGTGTGACGATATATGTCTTAACATTTGGTACGGTCCATCGAATGGGAAAGTGTCCTTTCTAAGATTTGTAGGATCTTGTTTTACAAAGACTTTCTAACCATCCTCGAAATGTCGATTTGTTCTCTTCTCTCTCTCCCAATTTTCCATTCGTCTTGCCGTTTTATCTAAATTTTCTCTTACCTTCATCTTGATCACGTTGCTCTCTTCCGTTTTATCTATTCCTGCTGCCGCATGTAAGTTTATTTTTCTACCAAACATAACTTCGAAGGGCGAATATCCGGTCGTACTCTGAACTGTTGCATTTAGACAGAATTCAATCTTCGGAACAATTTACCACCATGATAGTTTGTCTGTGTCTCCTCTGCTTGTTACTATCATGTCTCTCACTGTTCGAATAGTTCTTTCTACCAAGCCGTTTGATTGATGTTGAAATGGGCTACTAAATCTTTGTTCGATTCCAAATTTCCTGCAAAAATCTTTAACTTTTCCACCAGTGAAACATTTTCCATTGTCTGTTAATATTGTTTTTGGCTTCCCATAGGCATTTTATCAACACGCATTGAACTATGATGTCTTCATTTTGAGTTCTAATCTCTGTCAAAGAGACCAATTTCGAAAACTGGTCCAACATGACCAATAGATATGGGTACATGCTATTCTTGTCACTTACATATGCGATATCCATCATGACTTGCTCTAAAAACTCGTCACTTCTTATTGGAACAACTTCTCTTGTTTTTTCACTTGTAATTTTTCTGTGTATACATTCCTGACATTCTTCTATAACGATTTGCACCTCTTTCGCTAAATCTGGTAGCATAAAATGATTTTGGATATACTTCTTTGTCTTTTTATACCTACATGATATAAATCTCTGTGTATTTTCCTGATGAAATCTCTTCTAATTTGCTTCGGAACCAATGGTAACACACTATTTCTTTTTTGCCTATCCAATAACCCATTCTGATAAACAAATTAGTCATTTAGTTGTAATAACTCATTGCTGATTTCATTCTTTTCACCCTTTACCATCTCCTGTATTTGTTTCAATTAGTTCAACTCTGAGCACTTTTCTTGTTCGTCTTTTACCCATTGAATTGTAGACTGAATCACCACTGTATTGATGTGTTTCACCCTTGCTTTTGTTGATTTTGGTTCTTCGTCTTTTATTTCAAATTGTGCACAAACGTATAGCCGTGATAATTCGTCTGCATTTCCATGTTCCTCACCTTTCTATACTTCAAATCAAAGTCAAAATCGGCCATGTTTGCTAACCATGTCTGGAATTGAGAAGTTATTTGTTTGTAAGTACTCTTCATATATACCAGTGCTTTATGATCAATTCTTGCTGTAAATCGCTTGCCATATAAATATTGGTTGAAATGTAACATGAACTCTTGTAAAGTTAATAGTTCCTTTCTTGTCGCACAGTACCCCTTTTCATGTGGGGTTAAAGAGTTCGATGCATACGCGATTACTACTTCTTTCTCTTCTGATATCTAACTTAGAACTGCTCCTATCGATCCGAAATATGCATATGTATCTAAGATGAAATTATTATTCGGGTTCACAAATACTAATATTGGTGCACCACATAACTTTTGCTTCAATTCGTTAAAACTTCTGTCGCACTCGTCAGACAAAAATATTTCTTTACATTTTCCGCTACATGCACTGTGTAAAGGTGTTGCTAATTCGGTGTAATTCTTGATAAATCGTCGATAGTAGTTACACAGACCTAAAAATGCTCGTAAATTTCGAGTACACTTTGGAATCGGAAAATTTTGAATTTCAGCCTCTTTCAATTTATTTGTTGAGATACCTTCTTTGTTAATTGTATTTCTCAGAAATACCAGCTCCCCCACTCCGAATTTGCATTTCCCTGGATTGACTTTTAAACCTGCTTTCTTCAGTCTATTCAGTACTTCTTCTAATAGTCTCATATGATCCTTCATTGATTTTGAGTAAATTTAGACATCATCTAGGTATATTACTACTCCAGAGAATATTAAATCTTTAAAAAATGAATTCATTATTCTCTGAAACGTTCGGGGTGCTGTTGACGGTCCAAACGGTACACGGTTAAAACAATACTGCTGTGTTCTTCTGCAAAACACAGTCTTTTCTTGAGAACTTTTATCCAATGCTACATGATGGTATGCTTTGCCTAAATCTATACTGGAAAAAATTCTGGAGCCACCCAGAGCATCCATTAACATTTGGCTGTCTGGCATTGGAAAGGAAACTTTCTTTGATACATCATTCAATTTTCTGAAATCTAAACAAATTCGAATACCACCATCTTTCTTTGGCGTAATGACTAACGGGGAGTTCTATTCACATTTATATTTCTGAATTATTCCTGCCTTTTCTAATCCTTTCAGAAATCCTTCGATTTGACTTTCTAAATGAATCGATTGCCTTCTTAGATTCAGAAAAATCGGTTTACCTTCTGTCTCAATTTTATGGACCACAATATCCGTAAATCCTAGATCGTATTCATGTTTCATGAAAACCTCATCATATCGTTTCACTAGGTCTTCCAGTCGTTTGTTTTGCTCTTGCAGTTTCATATCTTTCTCCACTATCACAACTGACTTCTTGGTAGTTTTTTCAAGTTTGATTCCGAAGTTATGCATGACATTAACACCTCCAATGACTTCCGGTCGGATTGCTTTCACCACTAAAAAATCTACCGCATGACACTTTTCTTTCCATTTCAACTTCACTGTAAGTTTTCCCAAACACTTATGGCCTTCTGAAAACTCTCCATTTAGTATAATTGGGCTCTTTTCTAATCTGGGTTGTTCGATTTCCAACCAAACCTTCTCACTAATAACTGAAACACCCACTCCACTATCCCACAACATTAATACATTGTGATTGTTCAGCTTAACATCGCTCCACCATCTACCATCTGACTCCTGTACTATCTCTGCAATTCGATTTTTGGATATTTTATGCCGACTCTACAGACGAAATGCTCACCATGGAGTCTCTGGCATTTAAATCATCTTCATATTCATCTTTATATGATACAATATCCACGTTTTCTTCATTGTACAAATCTTTGATTAACATTCTTAATATGATTACAGTTTCTGAACCCATGTCCACTTTTTTCACAGATTAAACAACGATTATTTAAAGGACAATCTTTCCTCAAATGCACATGTTTTCTATAATAGTAACAATCTCCTCTGGTTAAATGCTCCTCTTCTGGAGTCGGAAGTCTCTTTATTTTGCAATATAACTTCCATGCTTCGTACCGAGTCGAATGCACCGGGCGATTAAATTGTTGTTTATCTTCTGACATTCTACTGAATCCTTTCTCATTACTTTTATTAAATCTTTCCGATGGTATTCTACGTTCCACTCTTAATATTGGTTGTCTATCGTTTGTTTCATTCAATCGAGCTGTATTTCTTCTATGTTCAGGATACTCATATCTTCTAACTTGATGTTTGTCTTTCTTTGCCATTTCTGCATACGATGTTTTGACGGCTAAAACATCATTTCTTTCTTCTTTTGATATGTTGTCCTCATAAATCTTAGATTCCGCTCTCATTTTGTCCACCGATATGTTAGATTTGAAAACAAATCGATCCTTCAGAACTTGAAATTTTATCCGCTTTTTCAAAAGTTCATTCAAAATTTCTTCATCGCTGTGTTTCCTAAAATTTTCAATTGTTTTCCGAGCCCTTAATTCGAATGTTAAAAATCTTTCATTCTCACCTTGACAAATTTCGTTTAGTTTGTCCAATTCTTCCAACAGCGATACTTTCTTTATAAATATTTTCTGGAACCAAATTTTGGATTTCACATCTGACATTAGTTTCTTACCCTCTTCTGTTGCATTCCCCCAAAGAATTTTCGCTTCATCTATCAACAAATAGTTACACATTTCCGAGAATGTTAACCCAAAAAATTCTGAGCTTTGGCATATATCTCTATACCATATTTGACATTCTTCAGAATCCACTCCATTGTACTCCTTCATTTTCTTCTCGAGGGTTTCCTTAAAAATTGATGGAAGTTCTAGTTTAGGAAGCCTCAAAACTTTTATTGGAACACCAGCGTGGTCGCCAATTAAATCTCCAGGTTTCACTTCAGGATTCATAATATCAACAAGTAGAATTTATTTAATATTTACAATCTTTTTAGAATACTTAAACAAATTAATAATCACAACTATTTCATTTCCATACTTTTAACAAAATGGGTCTCTGCTCAACGAGATTATTCTCTGTTTTTTTCCATTATTTTTATTTATTTATTGTTACGTTTTAACTTTAACGAGAGAGTAAAATATTAAGGGACCTGGTAAATCAAAACTGTGATTTATAAGGTTCCTATCAATTATTGCCAGTGCTTATAGGGCCTGTCAAAGCTCTTGGCAATCAGGTGGTGTAAATATTCTTTGTAAAGGATTAAATGCTGCTGATCTGTTGACTAATACCAGCAGGCGGCGTGAGAAAGTTATATTCAATATCCATCGAGAGAAGAAGATTTGTTTCAACCCACTCCATCATTTTTTTTGTATTGTTTTGACGAAGAAATATATGTATCCACTCGTCGTCATCATTCCAAGCAAAAATAAACGCCTAGCTTCTTGTCGTAACCGCAAATAATCTCGTTTTAAGCCTGTCTGATTTTGTGTCTTCATGTTGCATTTGACACTGGATACATTGTGTCGTATTTGCTTCAAGACAACATATCTGCCTTTCCATGTAATTCACCTTTCTGTATACCATTTTATGCTCTTCTTTATTTTTTTGCAAAAATCAAAATATCGTCAAAACATGCTACTGCCTCTTTCCATTCAAGTCTTCTAGAACTTTGACCATTAGCTCTTGGAAAGTTGCTGGGGCTGCTGCTATCCCAAAAGGGTATAAGATCAGTTCTGGGTAACATAAATTGCTATGAAGAAATTTATGCGGAAAAAAGACAATGCAGTACAAACCACTTTGGAAAAATTTTTTAAAAAGTAAATTTTGATTTTGAAAGAAGTTTTGATCATTATATTTATAATGCATACTTACTTTTTACTGATTTTATATTATTAATTAGTTTTAATGATTTAAGAGCCCAATTTTCGTACTATTTCTTGATAAATATTTGTTTTATTTTGATTTTTATTTAGACAGATATATTTTAATAGTCTTTCTGATCAATATTACCACATATTTGCTATGAGTCGAAACTCATTTAGCGTCTCAATTTTCTGAACCAAATAGAGACGCAAAGCGGGGCCTTGGTGTATTAAGATCATCAATTTAACTTTTCTGATTTTTTAACATAGCAATTTAGATTGTTCTCAAGATAATCTTTGTCAAAGCCTTCGCATTCTAACTAATTGATTAATGACTTCAATCTTATTATTTTTAGCAAATGGAGAAATAAATTATTTTTTAAAATATTTACATAAAATTTATTGGTTAAAAATTAAAAGGATTATTAATTATTTAGAAAATATTAATTCGATTTATTTATTTAAAAATTGTAAATAAAATTATTAAACTTATTTTAAATTTTACAATTATTTTAAATTAGAAATAAATTTAAACATTATATATTTTTAGATAATAAGAATTAATTAATTATTATTAATTAACCATCTGAGTAGGAGAGACGATTCCAAATCGACACACAGTTTTTTTTCGACATACATATTTTTGGTTAGCTTGGTCTGAGGTATTAAAAGTGAGATCGATTGGCAGATCGGTGTTGTGAAATTCGGAGTTGGACTGATGCATGGAAAATGACGGATGTGTTGGAGGCCTTTTCGAGTCTTGGAACTGCTGTTGCAATTGTTTATCTTCTATCATTCGAATTACTTTATCACAATCACGTACACGTTAAATACATGATATCAGATGTTTGAAATGCTACGCTTTTAGAAATAAATCATCTGGAATAAAATAAGTAAACATTCTTTTTCCTGAAATGAATTATTATTTAAACAAGTCTCGTTTAAATGTTTATTGTAATTATATTTCATTAAGACTCTCAGAAGGTCTTTCATCGTTTGCCATCGTTCTAATTGGTTTTCTTATTTCTGTTTTTAATCATGATTATTCGAACAATTTTTCTAAATTATTTTTTAAAATATTTAACCTCTAAAAAATATTAATTTTTATCATTTTTCAAATAATCCCAAAATAATAAAAATGACATCAAATTATTAAAAATGCATTTACAGTTGAATCCGTTTAATGTCACACTGCTTAATATCCACATTCAGTTATTATCAACATGGTGGAGATTCTCTGGCGAACTTCTACTGTGTCCTTAACAAAAATATCCGTTTATTATCACGTCGGTTATTGTCACAATCTACTTAATATCAACATGATTTAGCATGCCCAGCCGGCGACGAGGCCGGATAATATCACATTTAAGCACTCGCGTGTGCACACACATGTGCACATTGTCACGGGCCCACCAGCAATATAGCGCCTGTATGATGATGGAGTTCTTTAAATGACTCATAATGCAGGATGGAGACAGCGACATGAGTAGCTGCGTGGGTGCATTTGATTTGCACTCATCGATACCCACAAGCACTCGCACAACACGGATGATACTGTAGGTGTGTTGCTCAGGCGTATAGTATCTGTACAATAACAATCATCCAGTCACACATCCACTCTACTCAGTCGGCGATTTCATGATTGCTGTACACGTGACGCATGCAAAACATCATGTTAATGAAAAGAAAACGTGCTGATTTATCCCTCGCTTCGAAGATTGAGATTATAAATGAAATTGATTCTGGGCAGCAGCATGAGGCAGAGGCTGAAAAGTTTGGTGTGGATCGGACAACAGTAACGAAAATTATGAAGAAGAAAGATGAACTGCAAGGAGCTTTTCAGGGAGGTGCAAACAATCCAACAGCCAAACGGCAGCGGCAATCATCTGTCCCACATGTAGATGCAGCCCTCCTCCGTTGGTTCAAACACATCCATCCGCAAAATATTGGCATCACTGATCTGGACCTACAAAGAAAAGCAATGGATCTCTCTCGCCAACTTGGTATGAGGGATATGGAGATTAGTCTCTCATGGATAAACCGCTGGAAACAAAGACACAACGTTGGTTCTAAAACGGTGTGTGGTGAGAGTGAGTTTGTGAAAGCAGATGCAGTGAATCACTGGTTGGCAACTACTCTTTCGGTTATTCTCGCGTAATTTGCCCCCTAGGACATTTTTAACGCAGACGAGACAGGATTGTTTTGGTGTGCAATGCCAAAGCACACGTTAACCTTCAAAGGACAACAGTGCAAAGGCGGAAAGCAATCGAAAGCCCGTATCACAGTGTTGGTGCCAGCCAACATGGCTTGCGAAAAGCTTCCAGTACTAGTAATCGGACGCCGTGCAAAGCCACACTGCTTTCAAGGCTGGAAGTATCTTCCCACTCTCTACACCTCACAAAGAAAAGCGGGGATGACGTCGGAGCTATTCGACAAGTGGATCCGGGACCTGGATAAGAAAATGGCAGCTAACAAACGTCGAATTGCCCTGATACTTGACAACTGCCCCGCACATCCTCACATCATCGGCTTGCGGAACATAACCATCTTCTTCCTCCATCCTGGTACAACAAGCGTTTGCTAACCAATGTACGCTGGAGTGATTTGGAGCTTCAAAAGCTACTATCGTCGAATCATAATTGAAAAGCGAATTTCTGCATTTGATCTCGGCCAAGAATACACCTCTTCTCTCATTGATGCGCTACTGTTCCTCCGCACTGCTTGGGAACGCGTCACTGAGCAAACAATTGTCAATAGCTTCAGGAAAGCATTTCCCTCTGCCTTTTCTGCAGCAGAAGAAATTGGGACTGAACCTGAAGAGGGCTTGGTCTCTTCCGCCTACAACGGGACACATTGTGGGAACGCTTGGCTCAGGCCGGTCTCATTCCTGAAAGCATCTACTTCTGTGATTATGTCGACATGGACAAGGACGTCATCATTACAGAGGTGCCAACTGAAGTGGATATTGTGAGAGATATCAACGCTAGTGCAACTGCTGCTGATAGCGATAGTGACGCGGAATCGGACAGTGACATCCAAACAGTTGATGTTGCGACGATTCTACCAACGCATGCTGCTGCGCTGGAAGCTGTTGAAACTCTTCGACGATATATGATTTCGCGTGATATGTACGAGAGTACGTTGTCTTCTTTGATTATCACTGAGAAAACTGTGCACTCACAAAAAACACTGAAACAATGTAAAATTACTGAATTTATGTCTTTTTAACATGTTCTCAATTTCTGATGCGCATACTGTTCTTTGCGTTGGCTATTATGATTGGTTTGCTATTGTACTGAATGCAGAATACTGTACATGAACATGTAAGATAGGGTGCATTCATTTTCTGAGGAATTCGGTTAATATCCACATCCGGTTAATATCGACATAAAGTTTTATCCCGTGCGATGTGACATTAAGCGAATTCAACTGTAATTTAAATTTTACTAAAAATTATTAAACGTAATTTTAATTCTGAAATTAAAGATATGAACTTATAAAATGATTATTTTATTATGTTCGAATAGTCAATCACTTTAAACTTAATAAAAAAAATACCAATTTCCATCTGGGTGGGAGAATCACCATTCTAAATTCAACATACTTAAATCAACATGCAGCATCCATATATTTACACATTCAAACAATTTAAAATATTCCTCACATGAATAAAAAAAATGAAATAAACACTCTAATATATTATTATAAAATCAAAATTAATTTTAAAATTCTCCTTTTGTTAATATTAATACTTTGTTAACATTAACATTAAATATTAATACTGATTAGTATAATTTGATGACAACTGTCAATTTACTAGATGGATGCAGCCCTCATTATTGATGGAATATATATATTAAAAAGAGTTATCCAATCAGTCGGACCTCATCATGAACCAACACAATCAAGCTCTGATGAGCCATGCACCCCAGAGACCTTTCCTAAATGGACTGCAACTCAGCTTTTGCCAGAATTTCATAAAGTCAGATATTTTGGTTTCAATACTATTAATTTAATATAACCCAAAAATAATACAATTTTTAGGAAATAAAACTAGATTCATTTAAAATATATTTAAAATTCAATTTCTAAAATAGATTTTCGGAAATTGAATAATTTTGTTTTAAATTTATCTAAAAACTAATTATGATCAATATCTTTCATTCGTAAATTTAGTTTAATTATCACAGACTTCGTCACGACAATAAAGATACACGAATGTCAAATAATTTAATTGTCTAAGTTAATTATTAAACAAGTTTCAAATAGAAATTATTATTGTCAAGAAATATTTTTATAACTGAATTATACTGTGTGTGTTGTATGTTGTATGTTGTTTTTCTTTTTTAGAATTTGTGTTTGACTAAGATTGTTCAAACAAAATTTCAAATCTTGATTTATTATTTTTTTAAGTAAATTAAAATTTTATTACATTATTAAAATAAATAAAATAATTTTGTTTGAATTACAAGATTTTAAAAACACTATCTCAAACAAGAACGATATTTATATATGAAAGCTTTATGACAGAATAAAAGAAGGATGATCCAAAATACAAAATCTAATAAAAATTCTAATCGATTTATGAGTTCTCTTAACATAACTATAAGGAGTTAGTTAAAATTTCCTCTCTCCGAATAATTTATTTAAAAAAATACAAAAACAAATTAACTAAAAAGCTCAAAATCATATAAAATTAAAAAATTCTATTTAATTAAATTAATGGCACAAACACTTATATTCTCATTTATGATAATATATTTTAAAAATTAGAAAAACTAAAAATAATTAAAAACAATTTATATTTGTTTAAATAATATGTTATATAATAAATATTAATCTTGTTCGACTTTTATTGATCACAAGTGGAAAAAATTCGATCAGAGTTATTGCGTTATTAGATGATGGTAGCAACACTAGCTATATCACAAAAGATGTTGTAAAAGGATTAAATATTCATGGTTAACCCGAAGAGATAAAGATTCATATGCTCAGTTTATCAGAGAAAATATTACAAACGGAAAGAGTATCTTTGAAAATCAGCAAAATTGGAGTCCGAGAAAATTGGAGTTTTAAACCATTGGTCGTAAAAACAGTTATAAACGGAATAACTATAACTGGGAAAACATTTCAAAAAATTGGAATCATTTAAAAGTTTCCGAAAATTAAAAGAGATGAAATCGTGAAAGTTCTTGTAGGTCTGGATCATCCGGAGCTTCAACAGTCACTTGAAGAAAAAGTTGGAAACAAACATGATCCGATCACGAGACGAACAAGATTAGGGTGGACAGTTGTTGGACGGGTATATGGAAAGATGAAGGAAAAAATCATCACCAATTTTGGAATATCTCAACCAATTAGCAATGAGATGATGAAAACAATGATCCCAAAATATTTTTGGGAGATAGAGGAATTTGGAAAAACTCCGACAATACCAATAAAATTCGATAATGATATACTGGAAATGAAATTGGAAAAGAAAATTTCAGAAAAAGAAATCGGCATTCTAACAAATGAATTAGAATCGTCCATTGAAGATTGTGTCAAAATATGCAAAGAGTTCGAGGAAACGAAATTACTTTGGGTGAATAGAGAAGAAACAATTGAGCAAATGGGGAAAAGTTTGAAAACAAAAGAAAACAAAATTAAAAGGTGGAAACAGGAGAAAATAGTGTTCAAAGTAAGAGCAATAAAATATGAGAAAATTAAAAATCAAAAAGTGAAGAAAAAACAATTTGATATTTCACTGAAACGAACTTTGGCGGAGGAGAAACTTGGTTCAGAAATAATTAAATATATTACAATAAAAAGAGAAAAATGGGTTAAAAATGAAAGAACAAATAGGTTCAAAAAATGAATTAAGGATCTTTTCTGCAGAAGTAAAAGTCAGCGACATGTGAAAAGAAGAACAAGAATCGATTGAGGAAGTTCAAAGAGAAATATCGTATAACAATAAATGCGAAATTGTTAGAAACAAAAATGAAAGAGAAATCGAAAATTCTCAATATTTGGAAAGAGTTTTGAGATTAAATGTTCAAGGCAAGCCGCAGTTGAATCGCTTAAAAAGTAATATTAAAGTGATCGAGCAAAATGAGAAAATTATTAGTGGAAAGAGTGATATGATTTGTCGGAAAGACCAAGGCAGTTTTGAAGTGGAAGGTTATCAAAAGATTTTGATTGATAGAGACTATCGCACAAAGGAGTTACAAATCAATTGGATAAACCAATGGGTCAAAATTGCTGAACTTGGAACTCCATCAGATACATTGGAAAATTCAAAGTCAATTGTTAGTGGATTGAAACATTGGAAATCGAGAAAGAAAACAGATCCAATGTTTCGAAGAACAGAGAATTGGAAGAGGAGAAAGAAAAAGGATGAAGTGATCCAAACAATTGATAGTTGGAAAAAGAGAAAGAAAAAGCAGGTCAATTCCACAAGAAGAACCACTTAATCTTAACAAGGTTCTTATAAATTGCCAAAGTAAAGAAACTGTAAATAAATTTGTAAAAAAATGTAAATAACAAGCTGGTTGTTAAAATTGTTCTTCCATAAAATGATAGTTCTTTTGTGGCAAAATTTGGTTATAATCTTTTCAATTGTTAGTGGAGATTAAAAGAGGTTCCAATACAACCAAATGATAAAATAAAAGGCTAAATGTTCGGTCAAAGGGGAGAGAATTTGGAGCGGAGAATTGCCAATTTGACCGAACATTTTTGCCAGTTTCAGTATATAAATAAAATATATAATTAAAATAATTAAATTAAATAAATAAGGTAATTAAAAAGAAATTAAATAAAATAAATGATTAAATAAATTAAGATAAACTAAGAGAAAAGAAAATAAATAAATAGATCACTTTTTATTAAAATGGGTGGCGAAATGTTTGTTTGATTTAATAAATAAACTCTTTTGTTGACCAATATAGGCAACGATCTTTTCAAAAAAAATATTGATCACATTGGAATGCAATTTGGAAATTATTAATAAATTGTGAGCCTCATTTTTACTAATAAATGGATTTCTCTGCCACTATGTATGTATGCTTGTTGTATGAATGTCTGAATATTGTGAATGATATGTTAAATGATTGGTGAATGTGTGTGTTAAAGTGTATGTGTTGAATTTTAATTGTGAATTGTAATCACAATTTTTTTTAAACGGTTACAAAGAAAGATCCAATGTCTTTGTTTCACAATTTAAAAAAAAAGTGTCGTAAAAAATAAGTTACCAATTATTGTCAAGTTTAATTGTCAATCAAAAAAAAATATGACTTTTTTAAAAATAATTTGTTTAATCGAACGAACGCGAGGAAGTAGATTGATAAACGAAATGGCCGATAGAGAAACGAAAGTTTATAGAGCTAAATTAGCTGAACAGGCTGAAAGATATGTTGAAATGGTTGATGCGATGAGAGATGTCGCTAAAATGACCGGCGAATTGAACATGGAAGAGCGTAACTTATTATCCGTAGCATACAAAAACGTAATCGGAAGTCGGAGAGCATCGTGGAGGATAATGAGTAGCATCGAACAAAAAGCCGAACGAAAAGATCCTTCTCGGCTTCCATTGATTAAAGCCTACCGAAGTCAAATTGAAAAAAGAATTGAAAGAAGTCTGCGCTGATATAATAGCCTTACTCGATGAGTTCTTGTTGGTGGCTGCAAATGGCGGTGAAGCTAAAGTGTTCTTCTTGATAATGAAAGGCGATTACTAGCGTTATCTGTCCAACTTCCTTGCCAAATTTTTTTCAAAATTACTTCTCATTTCTGTCTAGAATTTAAGAAAATATCTTTATATGTATAAATAATAACAATTAAACTGGGCAAATAGTTTAATAATATAAAAAATCTTACCGTTTTAAAAAATATGTCGACTTTGAATTTTTACGTAATAAATAAATTTAAATGATTTATTTAAACAAAATGATTTATCCATTTCCATTTATACAAAACATAACACTTGACAAAATTATTTGATTCACTACACTGATCACTGAAAATAATGTTTTTTTCTTTTATTTCCTAAATAATACAAGTGTTTTAAAAACTTTGTCGCTCAGTATATATGCCGGATGTCAAAATGTTACATGCTGGATCTGTTTTAGGGTATGTGGAATAATGGAAAGACGAAATGATACAATGTACCAAGAAAAACATTTTTAGTTTATCACAAGTATCAAAGAAAAGAGAAGTAACCAAATTAACTGATGTATGTTCAATTATTAGAAAAATATGGATAATTTACTGGAAAAGGTTGAAAATGCCACCATGCAGATAATTCGGCAGAATATGGAAATTTTTAGCAAATATACGTTAAACGTTGGTGTCACAAACTTTATCAAACATTCCAAAGAAACAGGAGATGCAAAACCAATTGCATTCAAACCTTGAAGGATTCCAATAGGTTTAGAAGAAATTGTAAATACTAAAGTAAAGGAGTTAGAAGAGACGGGTATAGTATAATCAGGCAAAGTAATTCTCCATGGAATTTTCCATTAATAATAGTTAAAAAGAAAACTGCAGATGTAGGATTATGTATTGATTACCGGGGATTAAATGCAAAGACCGAAAGATCGATATATCCGATCTCAGCAAGCAAAGAAAATTTCGATGCGATAGGAGAAACGAAATAATTTTCTATGTTAGACTTATCAAGCGGATATCATCACACCCCAATAGAAGAGGATGATATAAAAAAAGGCATTTACAACAAAATTCGAACCATAGGAATTTACCCGAATGCCATTTGGTTTGTGTTCAGCTCCAGCTACATTCTAAAAAATGATGAATCTTATTCTGCAAAGAGAAAACTGGTCAAAATGTTTGATTTATGTGGATGACGTCCTCGTTTTTGGAAGGACAATAGAAGAGCACAATAACCGATTAAGTTTAGTGCTTCAGAGGATTAAAAAATCAGGTCTTAAATTGTCTCCACAGAAATGTTCCATTTTGAAAACCAGTATACTTAAACCAGTTCACATAATATATGTAGAAGGGGTGAAAACGGACCCAGAAAATTGGGTGCGATAAAAAATTGGCATATCCCGAATTGTATAAAGGAGTTACAATCGTTTCTAGGATTATGTAACTATTGTAGAAGATTCATTAAAAATTATGCCATATTTTCGGAACCTCTCACTTCGATGACTAAGACAGATTCAAAGTTTCAGTGGAACACTGTAAAAATTAATTATTTTAATAAACCGAAATATGCTTTATCCTTCACACCCGTTTTAGCTCTTCCAACAACCGACGGTCATTACATAATGGACACCGATGCTTCACAAAATTCAATTGGTGCAGTATTATCGCAAATAAAAAAATGGTTCTGAACGTGTTCTTGCATGCGCTTCAAAAACCCTAACTAAAAGTCAAAAGAAATATTGCATTACTCGAAAAGAACAGCTGGCAGTGTATGTTTTTGTTTTGAAATTTAAACATTATTTATTAGGTCATAAATTTACGGCCAGAACAGACCATGAAACTTTAAAATGGTTCTTAAAATGGGACAGTCCAAATACGTTATAATGTTGTGTGTGGAAGTCAGAATTGGAAGTACATATGATATGGCAATAGAATACCGGAAAGGAAAAGATCCCGCAAACGCCGACGCTCTATCAAGATTGGGTTATTGTGATCAATGCACTCTAAATCAAAAAGAACCACTGAAAATACGAAACATTAAAGTTTTCAAAGACTGTTCAAGCGATGAAAAAGTTATATGCAAATTATTTATAATGATGACAATCAATTTAAAGATGTTGTAATTGTATGGATAATTAAAATGATTACAAAAAGTATAACCATAACCGAAGTACCTATGGAAATCAAAGAAAATAAATGTTTTGAACAACTATTTGTACGTTTTTCAGATCTAAGACTACATGGAGACTTACTTTATTTATCAGACAATGACATTTACAGACTAGTTATTCCCAAGTCTGATAGATATATTATTATTCAAAAAATACACGAAGGTCTGGGGCATATAGGTATAAAGAGAACCACAGTTACATTAAAAAATTAATTCTACTGGCCAAGTATGGACCACGATATAAAAGATTTTGTTGCTAAGTATGAAGTGTGTGAGAGATTAAAATGTAAAAATGGTCGTGATAGAGCACTAATTACCCAAACAGGCCATTTGAAGTGATTGAATGTATATCTAAAATATCGGTGACCCTAAAGGGGAAGTTATATTATCATTTATAAATATAAAATAAAAACTTCTGATGTGGACAAGGCCACCGATCGAGCGCATGCTAAAATGCGACAGCGCAATATTTGCTCGTCGATCAATAAAGTTTACCATATTTCGGTGGCGTTCATACTTTCGAAGGGTCGCCACCATACCCGCGCGCACCGTGATCCAGACGATGAAGGATCGGGGATCGGTCACTAGTGACACATCGGAAGTGGCGCAATTGATCGAGGGAGAGACGACCGATGTCGACGATTTACAATCGATAAACGCGACAATCGCTCCACGGGAGTTGTTGTTCTGATGGATTCGGATTGTTTGGATTTTGCCATGACTTTGAGACGTTTGTCTAA
>MQRK01225563.1:29829-52916 GCA_001938485.1 Girardia tigrina
GTCCGAGCCATATGCAAATGCCTGTCAAATCAATTTTGATTGGTGAGTTTATTTTTATTCAATTATTAAATATGACGTTCTTTACAGGAATATAACCAAATGCTTCAGTGACATTTACAAAAGAGAACAGGTGTAATCGCTTATAATAACTCTCTTGGATCCTATCGTGTAATAATGTGGAGTAGCTCACTAAATTCATTTGGAGTACGACTGCGACGACGGTAAAAATTAACTCTCTCCATAGAATATCAAAATAAAAAGGAATTCAAGGTCAGTTATTAATGAGTATCAAAAAATCAGTGTTTTTAACATACATATATTCAGATTATCTCAAAATCATATACAAAAAATTCAATTTACAACGTAATCGGTTCCGAAGGATGCTTCTTTAATTGGTATGCTCGTTCGGTGGATTGACCGACAGTTACTCGAATTTTCTGTGCTCTCGATTTCGTCGTCTCTTTATCGCCCTTTAAAGGTTCAAAGCGTTGATTGTGTTCGTGAATTTATGATGCGTTCTCAAGGTTCGGATTAAGTTCTCACAAAATATTCAATCTCTATGAACAAAATCTTCGATTTTTGGCAATTCAGTTGGGAAATGACCGCGGTTCTTATACTGTGGTTTGTCGTCCTGTTTTTATGCCTCGTCCAATCGCAATCTGCCAACGAGGGATTCAATGATTCTTCCAAAAGTGGTTGACTCGTTACTGGCATTGTCGAGGTGCACTTGTCTGCGTATCTCCAAAAATTTTTAAGAAATTTTTATTTATTATAGAGATTCGCAACTGTGTGTTTCTGTATGTGCTAATATTTTTAGAAGGCACGCGCGGATTAATCACCGATGAATCATGCTGATTCATAGTCGTCTGGTGATTTTGGATTTTACCGTTGAGTCATGGTAAGTTTTAATTAATCTTTATAATTAATTTAATTTTTGTATTTCTTTCAGGGTTTCTCTCTTCTCATCCGAACGTCTCATGGGAATGCGACCGATCGTCATCAATGACCCTTATCAAGATCTATACGGGGAAAGTCTGCTGCTCAATTTCGACCACGGAGTAAGCTTTGGCGCAACTTTATATGTTTTGCTCATTTATGTGAGTATTTTAACCTCTTCGACGCGCTTGCAACGTTCTGCAGGACTACGGAGTTACGGAAAGGATAGCAAATAATCACAAGGGCAGTTCGGGGTGCCTCAGTTGCTGTGTCAGGCTTTTTACACTTTTAAATATATGTATTAAACGTTAAGGTCTTCCCTTTTTATTTTTTCTTTATTGTAAATTTAATAAAGGGTTTGTATATCTGTTGGGATATTAGGTGAATTTATATAAAACGGAAACTAAAACAAAGAGTTATCTTTAAAATTTATTTATTATATACAAGTTTCACAATCACGAAATGAGTTTAGGAACTTAACTTATTAAGAATTTAAAGTTTAGATTAGAAGGGAGAAGAGATTCTTCTACCCCGCTGATTTTAGAGTGTATATAAAAATATATATTACAAAAATATATAATTAATATTCAAATTCAAATTCACACTTTTGCTTTTTTTCTTTCGTCCTAGTCTTTTGTAATCACTGTGCTTTTATACATTTTGCCAGGTGTAAATAAAAGCACTCCTTAATTTTCTTTCTCAAATAAGCACTCTTTAATTTTCAGCAAATCTTTCTTTTGCAGCTGTTCAAATTAAAAAGAGTTGCTCAATTAATTTAAAATTTGGGCGTTTCTTTCAAAATAAAATTTTTTCTCTTTTTCCTTTTTCCTTTTATCACGCAAACAAAATATAATCCTTGCACGCAATAACCTTCTTGTAAAAATTCAGAAGTCACCAAAAGTACATAATTAAACCTCTTTTTATAATATCTTTTTAAATTTAAAATTCTTTTATTTATTTATAAAATAATCTAATTGTTTCTTTTTCTAAAATTATCTTTTTATTTTATTAACTTATTTACCTTTTCTATTTACTTTAATTAATTTATTTATATATATTATATATTTAATATAATAAAAAGGTAAATAACTTTTATTATAACCATTTAATTAAAACAAATATTAATTTTAAATATTTATATTTTATATACTCAACATATCGATGTAACTGAGTTTCTGACCGTAACAAGAGTGACAGATTCGTCGGCACAAGTCTTTATCGTTGTTAAAGGCTGCAAATTCTGTAGTAATTCTTTCCTTCAACTCGGATATACGCGTGAGTAAACGCGTTCCTTCAGGATACCCCACATTGAATAATCACAAGGTGTCAGGTCCGGTGATAGTGGAGGCCATTCAGTGGTTCCTCTCCTGCCGATCCACATCTCAAAAGTGTTATCCAAAAAGTCGCGTACATTTCTACCATAATGAGGGGGAGCAACGTCTTGCATCCAAACGTCGTTATCTCTGTCAAGATGAGGTAAGGCAAAATCACGCAGCATGTCGAGATATAGCTGAGAATTGACAGTTCCATCAACGAAGTATGGACCCAGCACACCAGTTGAACGTATTTCTCTCCACACACAAATTCATGGAGAAAGATTGTTGGTCTCCCATTATGGGAGACTATTATTGACAATAATAGCTCGCAATAGAAAAGTATGCTCAGCACAACCGTCAGTGGATCCAAGACTCTTCTGGAGTGGATGAAGGAGCTGATTAGTTTTAATCCATGCTTTCAATTGCCAACAAGGGAGCGTAGTGAGAAGTTTATACAGGCATTTTTGAAGAGCAATGCCTCTCCATGAGGACGAGCTACTGTTTTCTGGATTCTTTCAATCTTAATCTTTAGTAATTGACTAGTTCCGAATCGTAGTTCCTTTCCAGAATCTGTGTAGAATGCTATTATTTTTTACAAGATTCCTTTCCTTTCTCCTTTTATAGAAACATCTTCTGCATAAATAAATCAATTATTTTAAAAATGATGCATCCTTAATACTTCAAATAGAGGATAAATAAACCTCTGAGAGAATAGGACCAATCTTTTAAATAAAAAATAAATAAAAATCGATTAAAAATAAATTAAGTCACCTTATTATGAATTTCATCAGATTACACAAACTTGTTAACTTATCTTAAATATAACTGTATGTTATTATTTGGATGCATTGTGAAATGTAAAAAGTTTTTAAAAATTATAATATTAGTTTTACCCAAAAGAATTATCATGAAAGCTCTTATCAAAACCCTTTAATCTTATATATAATGCAGATTTAAAGAACATTAAGGTATTTATAGCTATAATCAATATTATAGAGTACCTTGAGATTAGAAAGGACCTTTCAAATTAAATATGACTTTTTAAACTTACTAATCATACTAAGTTAAGTATTCACTAATTTAATACACTACCGTGCAAATTAGTTGGGACACTTCGTTTTTCGGTGAAAACTCAGCAACCATCAATCTGATTTTAATGAAATCAACAACCAAGGTGCTAATTGAGTAGAATATTATACTCACAACGTTTGGTTAAGATATCTTTAACACAACGAAAGATTCGACCTTTTTAATGAAAACACCCCGTGCAAAATACTTGGGACACCATCCATTTTTTTGACAATTCTACACTGTACTGTATATTTATCCATCAGAAATAAAACATTTACAAGAGTTTCTTCTTCCAAATTTAATAGTGTGTGTGTCCACCATGATTTGTAATGCACTCTGCAATGCATGCAGGCATTGACGTTGCTAGTTTTTCACAAATTGTTACAGTAGAAACATCTTGCCATTGCTTCAACATTTCGGCCACCACAGACTGACGATCAAGAAGTGGAAAACGACGTACCTTATTTTTTATGATACCCCACAGATTCTCTATGGGGTTGAGATCAGGTGAATAAGGTGGCCAATCTAAAATGTTGATGTTATTGGATTGAAAGAAAGCCAAAGTGGCGCGAGACTTATGGCAGGGAGCCTTGTCCTGTTGGAATATGCCACTGCCATCCGGGTACTGAGCTTGAACGTGGGGTAGCATGTGATCCTGTACAGTCTGAATGTAATTACCACTCTTCATAGTGCCGTGAATGTTGATCAAAGGGCCTGGACCAGCGGCGGAAAAGCATCCCCAGAAGAGGACTCTTTGGACGAAAGCTCGATGAGTCCTCGTATATTCGTCGCGAATCCTTTCATCTGATGTACGGCGGACAAATCGAGACTGAGCAACACCGACATCCACGTACGGTTCATCCGAGAACAAAACATAATGGAAATAAACATAAAAATACCAAATAATATTAATTTTGGAGTCTTTATTTACGATTATACTGCTTTTTAGCTTACTTTTCGCCAATTTTCAGCTGTCCAGTGCTGATATTGACGACACCATTGCACGCGCACAGCCTTTTGATGGAGGGTGAGAAAAGGACTCTTCATAGGCCTGTAGGCGAGTTTCCCATGCTTTCGTAGAGTTCTTTTGATTGTGTCAACGGACACACGGACAACATTTCCACCAACTCAAGCTTGCAGCTCTCGGGCAGTGGCTTGAGGATTCATTGTGCTGGCTCGGCAGACACTCATCTCCTCCCTTATGGTCAATAAATTAGGACTACCACATCTTCCACGACGTCTGGACGAAATTTCCCCAGTATTTGAATATCGTTTGATAATATTTCCAATGGTTGACTTTGGGAGATTGAGGTTTCTTGCAATTTTTCTGATGGATAAACCACTCCTATGATGCTCAACTGCAACTTTTCTAATGCTTTCAGCCACATCCATGGTATGCAACGGACGTATAAGTATAAACAGACTTGATTCAGAAGAAAATAATCACATTACTTTATTCTGTGCATTTATATAGAGCGGGTGACTGATGTCAATGCTGAAGAATGTGATTGGTTCATATACACACATCAGTCAAACATAGTCAACCTTCGCACAACGTAAAGTTTATTAAAAC
The DNA here is from genome assembly GCA_001938485.1 of Girardia tigrina. Taxonomy (NCBI): domain Eukaryota; kingdom Metazoa; phylum Platyhelminthes; order Tricladida; family Dugesiidae; genus Girardia; species Girardia tigrina. The sequence goes on from MQRK01225563.1 coordinate 34,726, forward strand.
ACGACAAAATACAGGACCTGTGTACACTGACAAGAAAACTTTCAAAGGAGATGTCAATTTATGGATTTACATAAATGTTACGCACTTGAAAAGTGCTGTCCCAAGTATTTTGCACGTGGTGTTTTCATTAAAAAGGTCGAATCTTTCGTTGTGTTAAAGATATCTTAACCAAACGTTGTGAGTATAATATTCTACTCAATTAGCACCTTGGTTGTTGATTTCATTAAAATAAGATTGATGGTTGCGGAGTTTTCACCGAAAAACGAAGTGTCCCAACTAATTTGCACGGTAGTGTATATAATATATTACCCATGAACTTTAACTCTTAAACTCACCCTAGGGTTAAAATATTATATGTTAAGCCCAAATAGCTTTACATCCTTCATTGGCCATCCAAACATCTCAAAAGGGTTTTAAATTTAATAATCTAACACTCAGATATGAAAAAAACCAGATATTTCATGAAAATTTAGAGCTAATCCAATAATTCTTGCAGTCCCTTCAAAAACCGTAAGCTTTTAAGAAACAAGTGAAGCTCATTTTTATGAACTCAGTAATTGTGAGTAATTTATACATAATAAAAATTTAATATTAAAATAATAATAAAATACATCTCCTTTAAATCCCTTTCAGACCTTCAAAAACTTTTACATAATTCATATAATTCGATAGTATGTTCATACATCCTGGTATACTTTAAATAAAAATAAATCTTAATTAAAATTCAGATATTCATTCAAAAAAATTCTTTTGAAAAAATTCATAAAAAATCAAGATTATTTTTACAAGTAATGTTAACCAGCTTTTAAGAATAAAAGGATTTGAATCACCCGATTTTGACAAAAATATGATAGATGTAAGGAACGGTAATTGACTTTAAAAAACTTTTGTGATGATACCGTCATTTTTCAACAAGAAATAAATATATTACAATAAGTTTAAAATAGCTATTTATTTTTTACTACATTTTTTCTACGAATTGAATAAAAAATGTAAATAGTATTATTTTATTGTTAATAATGAGGAGGATAATTTTGAATTTACTGGATGTATTAAAAAACCATTTAAACTAGGTGCAGAAAGTAAAAAAAATGCGACTAAATTCTAAGAAAAAACTGAAAAAAAATAAAATATTTCTAATAATGAATTATCACCGTGTGGTATATTTATTGTTTTTAAAAAAAAACATTACATTATTATCTCTCAATAATTTGATTATTATCAACAAATGCAAAATCCATTTTTAAAAAAGTAAATAATATTTTCCAAATATTACATAGACAATATAAAAATCAATAATATAATTTCCTTACCATAAAAAATTTTTTTTAATAAACAATCAAAATTGAAAAAAAGAAAAATTAAAAATGAATTTTTTTACAAAAAAGAAATTATTGTTAATTAAAAAATTTAATAATAATAATAATTAAAATAATAAAGTTGTTTAAATAAAGTTTTCAAAACATAAAATTAAAATTTAAATCTATTTCAAGACATGGGTATGAATATTGATTTCGTGTTATTGAACAACAAATTTCATTTTTTCTTAATATTTAATTAGGAATTAGTCAAGACAGCTGGCACAAACGACGAAAGACCGGAGGTCGCCGACCCCAACCCCATAAGAAGAGGAAGTACGAACTCGGACGAACTGCCGCCAACACTAAATTGGCGCCCAAGCGAATCCACGACGTACGAGTACGCGGTGGAAACATCAAGAAGCGTGCTTTACGCCTGGATCACGGTAACTTCAGCTGGGCGAGCCAGGCCATCAGCAGGAAGGCGAGGATCATCGACACGGTCTACAACGCGTCCAACAACGAGTTGGTGCGAACAAAGACACTTGTGAAGAACACGATTGTGCAGATCGATGCGGCTCCCCTTAAGCAATGGTACGAGGCGCACTATCTCAAGGAAATCGGCAGAAAGAAGGCGTCAAAGAAGACCGATGACAAAACTGAAGAGACACAAGAAGAATCTGTGCTCAATCAGAAGCGATCGGCCTCGTGCATGGAGAAATACGAGGAGAGACAGAAGTTGCCAGCAGCCACAGTCGAGCCGCTGTTGAAGGAAGCTTTCACCTCGGGTATTCTTCTGGCGTGCATCTCTTCACGACCTGGTCAAGTCGGTCGCGCCGATGGATACATCCTCGAAGGCAAAGAACTCGAGTTCTATTCGAAGAAGTTGAAGGCCAAGAAAGCCAAATAATTTCGATGAATAAAATATATTTGGATTGATTTCTTTATTTTAATTAAAAATTCGTTAGTACATTACGTTTTTGGGACGAGCATTATTAAATTGGTGTATATGCAACTAATAGTGTTAACTAAAATTTGCTCAATAAATTAAAATCGAATATAAAAGAAAAGTTAATAAAAAAGAAAAAAGTTATTAATTTTTGGGTCATTTAATTTTGTCACTTAGCAATTCAGAACGTGTTTAATTTTTTTAAAGTGAATTTACATGTAAATATACAAGAAACAGTAAATTATTTATCGTCTAATATCAATAAATTATATTTAATTTGTTCTAATTAATTATTGATTTATTTATACAGTTTGAACATAATCTATATAATGTTTCTGATTGAAAGCAATCCTAAAATAATTTGCTGAATAAATAATTTAAGTTATAGTGCTTTTTTTGCGTATTGTTTGTATTTCAAAGATCGATTGTTTTATTATTATTTAATAATGATAAAAAAAATTTAATGATAAAGAAAATTCGTTCAAATTAAAAATGTCATTTCTGTTAATGGAATTAAATAATGTATTAATTAACGTGTGACAGTGAAGATTAACTTATAATAAGATACATTAACTTTCAAGTTTTTAAATATTAAGAACCATTTGTGTACTTTCTACTACTCATAAGTTATCATTTTATTGTCCCGAAATCATATTTCGTTACAACTATGGAAGTGAATAATTTTATGTATTTTTAATTTTTATATGTAGTAAATATCACTTTACTTTGTTTAAAGTGAAAAATGTAAATAAGTTTCGTTTGAATTTTTTTTGAGAGAATGGATGTGATACATTTTTTAAATTAATTATTTGTGATAATTTAAATTTATTTTTTTAAACTTATTTATTAAGATCATTTATGAATCTTATTTTTATAAATAATTGTGGAAGCAACAAGATTCATTAATTTTTCGTTAATCTAAAGTTTCACAAATAAATTAATTGTCTTTGGACAGGACATTTGATTTTCATTAATGACGAATAAACCTAATTTTAAATTTCGAAACAGTGATATTTGAAGAGAAAAAAAAATAAAAACTGACGAAACGACGAGATAGAAGGATATTATTCCAGCAGATACAGGAGGCCATAAAAGTTCGATGAAGCAACTCGACATCGCTCACGACTGCCAAGAAAAAGATGCCAAACAATGTTCAGTGATTTTATTTGCATTACACAAACATGATTTTATATGAATATATATATTGAAATAAAAATTCTAGAAAGACAGAGACTAATTTTTTTTATTTATAGAATCAAAATTATTACATTTTAAATTGTGTTTATTATTACATTCCCATGTCATAAAATTCATTTTGATTGACAGTTTATCTGGTCAATGCGTCTGGAGAAGCTTCTTGTGTTAGAAATCATTAACACTTTGTTCTTTCTCTAGTCTCGGATAAGCTTTTCATCAATCCTAAAGAAACGACTGGCTTTATAAAAAAAGTTTTATAAAAAAGGTTGGCGCGAAATTTTTCTCAATGGGTCCCAGCATTCGGGCTCATGAGGATATAATTTATTTGACTCAAAACAAAGTAATTTTGCTATGTTCTCTTTATCCGTTCGGTCGATCGTATTGATTATTCTCTTTTTCAAATATAACCCATAATTTCGGTAAAACTCTAAAAATCGATCACCAACACGTTGCAACTGCTCCGAAAGATATTTGATAACTTTCGCAGTGAGCAAGCTATTGATCTTCATGCATTATTCTGCATCAGCTCTCGGTTCAAATTCAGTGGAATATCATAACTCTCGAATATACCACGAAGAAACCTCAAGCAACGGAGCAACAAATTCTCCGCACGGTTCATTATGAAAACTTTCCAACTGTATAGAAATACTCCAGAAGCACTACTGCTCTCTCGTGAGATTTTATATAGATTCTGCTTAGGATTAAAATTGCTTTAATATCGATTGGTACTTCCAATCAAAATTTGATTGTAAATCTTTGAGTACCATCAGTCGACTCATTTTTTCAAACACATCATACTCAAATCGGTTGATCATACGTATTACATATCATTTTACTACCATTAACTATATAAATTATATTAATTTTTCAATAAAACTCTATCAATGAAAGATAGAACCAGTCCGAGAGTAGTTGCTCCCGAAGAAGCAACCACGCCTTGCTTACAATTGAAAACTCTTTAAAATTACTTTTCTCAAAGGGCTTGACTGCCAGCATTCGGGCCCATGAGTATGCGGCCCCCATTTTTGATAAGGAAAAGCCAATTTCTTCGCCCATTCTTGTAAAACTTTTATACCGACTTTATAGCCATAATTGTCTTCATCATACAATTTCGTTTTCATATTATCATCACACAATTCACAGTTGGCAAGTAAAAAACCCCGGAAAAAAGGATAATAATAAATGTGATTATAAAGAGATTATAAAGAGTCAAAGAAAATTATCTGATATATATCACAACGATAAAATGTATGAATGAAATCCGCAGTCATTGTAAATATTTTTATATATCTTTAATAATAACTAATAATTAGCCGATCAATATTTATTCGTTACCAAACCTTTTAGTAATTTCATCAAAATATTTAAATAAACTGTTGTCAGAAAGAATAAAGTTACACGAGAAATATATACATATATATATATATATATATATATATATATATATATTTGAAATTAACTCACAATCACCAGCTTATTCATTTAAACAAATTATTTATCAATTAATATTACACGCCCCCTTGCCCTCAGGGCACACAGGCATACCGAGTATGAGTAAGAGGGCATTCGAGCACTCGTACAGACTTAATCATCAAAACTCACTGGTCGACGCACCGCCCTGCTGGGTCTTTTCTCCTCTGTGTCGGTCAGCTGCGGTTCTGCAACCTCGTTCTCAGATTCTTCCCCATCGTCTTGTTCAAACTGCACCACACCATTTTCTTCAGTTGCCTCATTCTTGCACACTTCATTTTCAAGTTCGGCTGCTGATTTCGGGTTCAATCGGCGAAAATGGCTGACGTGATATGGGGTCCCGTCCACTTCCACCTGCCTGGCTGATGGCATCCCTGTCACTTCGCACGTTTCCACTTGGTCATGCAGCTAGATGGTGGCGCGGGTTTGACTAATATTTCGTCTCCAATTGCAAACTTCAGATTTGTCTTGGCTCGCTGCTGCTCTGGTTGTACCTGAGCAAATTTCCTTGGTAGTTACAGATTTCTAGGTAAAGTTACAGCTTTTAAGGTACAGCCTTCTTTTCTGGATGAAAACTGACGACGCTGGAATTATGCCATCCGACTTTGGTGTTGTGTTATACCAAGCGACTATCTCGTTCACATCTCTGCCGCTCCGCGCAACAATCCTTTTAATCGTGCGGTGGCTCCGTTTTACAATGCCATTGCCGCTCGGACGATTCATGCATCGATATCTCTCCTCAACTTTAGTTTTTTCCAGTAGACTTTTTATCCTTGCTCATTTGAACGTGCTGAAATTATGTATAAGGAGTTCTACTTGTGGTCCGAACTCACACAAAATACTATTCATCGCAGCATATATGTCGGATTCATTTTCTGAGGGAATTCGGTGCCACACAATGAAGCGTCCTGGCCCTCAATCTACAACTGTGAAGAATTTCGCGGCCCCCATGTGCGAGACGTCCATGTCCAGCCGCTTCCATGTTTTCCTTACGTTGATCTCTACTTTGTCCCACTGGACCGGCGCAGGATCAATCGACATACAATGATTGCAACCATTCACGATGGCCTTCACTTGATCCTCGGTGACTTTCCCAGGACCCCAAATCTTCCTTGTCAGGAACATAGCGCGCCTGATCCCGAAATGGTTGATGTTATGCAGGCGCTTCAGGTCAGCACTCGTTTGCACTTTTTCTATCTCTGATAATGCTACCATTCATATTCTTTATTTCGGTTTGACTATACTCCACCAATGATCTGGTACACGAGTTAACATGTTTGCTTTGCTCATTTCTGATCGGACCAGGAGGATCTTAATGATGAGCTGCTCCTCTTCGGTGACCTGTTTAATCCTGCGCCTGATTAATAATTCACTTAGTGCTTGAGATCTGATCGGTCCCACTCCGGACACTGCGTTTGTGAGCCACTTGCAAACTGCTGCCGCGTTTTTTAAAAGCTCGATCTCTCAGACTCCCCATTTTACACGCTCTTTGATAGCGCGGTTCGTCGCGTCAAGGTCGGCCAAATTTATGTGGCTGTAATCTTCTTTTGGCCGGAGCCATCAAGAATCTTCGACAATCTATTCGCCAGCCCCTATCTCGACGCATACTCAAATTGCCATTGAGCTAGCATCACACCACACTTTACCATTCTCAGTCTTTGGAACTTCCCAAGGGCCTCGAGCTGAGTCTTCTGCTTTGATTCTCATTGCCAACTGCTTTTCCATAGCAGTCACTTCCAGTTACACCTCGGTATCCAAGTTTCCTCCACAAGCGACCCTCTTCATGATACTGCAAGCCTGTCTCAACCACCTGCACACTAGATAATGACCCACTAACCGTCCTGTCCATGCGAAAAGACTACGGCGAGTTAGTTTATCTAGGTGTTCTGGAATATCGCCGTCAGACCGCCATTGAATCGTTCCGTTTGCTGCTGCTTTCAAAGCCAATCCCAGTACTCGGCCGCAATCTATTGCGTCCAAGATAATTACCAAGATCGGCTCTGATGCCTCATCACCAGATTTTCAAATTACTTCAAATGCGGCACCACTTTCTGATCTTGTCTCCACAGACAAGACTCTCTGCTGGCGACTCGATATTGACTCTTTCAGCTCTCTGAAATCGAGCACCGAATGGACTTTCTCTTTGGCTTCTTGTACTATTGATATTAGTGGGAGTGTTAACTTCCGTGAGCCTTCAAATTCTGACAACCACCACCTCTTTTTCCACTCATGAAGTTCTATACTAACTTCTTCCTCTTGGATCTTCAGGGCCACACTATTATGCACCTGGGGGGCTTTTTCTCCCTTCCTGTGCCACTTGACAGACCAAGAAACCCTGTCTAATTCTACAGTGAAGTCCGTATCGGTTATTCGAGCCGGACCGGTACTAGGAACTAAATCCGACTTCGATACGAATATCCCGTTGTGGTAGTTTGACTGCGGTTCCTTTACAAGGGTGAACCCACTCATTTTGCTAGCCCCGAAAGCTGGCAGAATTCCATTTCTACCGATTACAACTCCTCTTAGTTGGGTTATTATATCAATCCCAAACATGATCCCAACTCCGATCCTTCGCGAGCAGGGTCCAGTAAGATATTCACCTGCCCTCCCTATCGAGCTGTATCCAAGCACCCCACTCTACCACTGTCGGAACGAGGACTGTCTGCAAATATTCATTGACTCGCTCTACCCTTTCTGAAACCACAAATTTCTCATTGATTATCGATGTTGAACACACAGAGTCCACAAGCGCTCTCACACGCTGCACTTCAATTAGCACATCTATTATTGGTAATTTTGCGCAATGCCTCGCAGGAGACCCACTCGCGGAATCGTGAGATCCTGCTACTGGTTTCGGCCGAATGGCCTCTACATGGGCAGTTCTTACAATGATACCCCCTAGCACCTCAAATAAAGCACCCATGGGACCGGCGTGTGACCATAGAATGAGTCCGACACGATCGAAGAGACGCGCTACTGTCTGCTCAGCCTGTTCGACGAGTAACGGTTACTGGAGTTCGTCGTCAACATTGTCGACACGCTCACGATCCTCGCAATGCGGTCCTCGTGCACGCGTGCAGCCAAATCGACGTGCTCCTCCACCAGAAGACCTTACTCGGTGTTAGTCGATCCCGGCAGACGACAAAATTGGTGTCAGAAGTAATCAATATTGATATATTTATTTACATATATAAATTTAATTATCATTATTTATATAATTTCTTATATAATATTGTAAATAATATTCAAAATACCCTCACCAATGCCCACCGAGCTGCTTCATTTTCCGGTCCCCACACGTTGGTTGCGCTTCCACCTACCCTTTTCTTGTTTAATGCACTTTTTTTGGGGTCTAGGGGGGGTGTAGATCGATCAGAAAGAAAATATGCATGTCTAATGCATATTGAGGGGCAACGTGACGGTATGGGACAATCGGCAAGCACCACGATCTCCATCACCGTGCGGGGTTTTGCGACATTTTCACAGGAGATTTTCACCGTGGACATCATGTCTCCAGTAGCAGACCTCATTAACACCCTAAGGATTGTAGCGGGGTCTCCGTTATATCTTTTACATGTGTTTAAGCCCCTGCGCCCACACCTCACCTGGAACCAGTACGGCATCACAAGTGACACTGCACTTAATTGTCAGTTCACCATAATGGGGGGTAGCGATGACACACCAGATATAAAGACGAACCTCTCCATCGACACCAGCGCTCTCAATGTTGCACCGCCGACCTTCTTCACCGATCAGTTAGGTTCACCCAAGGTCTGGCTTGAGCTGATGCATTTCAGATTCCAGAGCCAAGGAATCAAGGCCCAGCATAGCCTGTTCCAACATCTGCTCGGAGCTATCCCGGCAGATCAACTGCAAGCCATTGCACCTCATTTCTCTACGATCGTGCAACACAAGGAGCCGTACGACCAACTCCGGAAGCAAATCATGTTGACTCATGAATCGACATTTGATGCTGTCTTTGAAAATTATTTCAAGACGCAGCAAATCGGTCTCATGAAGCCGTCACAATTTCTCCAGCGGGTCATCGCAGACCTGGAATTGATCCAACCAGGAATCACCCAGGATCAAAATAACGCGATTTTGAAGAAATTCTTCATTCAATCGCTCCCACCCATGCACAAGCCTATCCTTGTGGCTACCACCATCACCGATCTCAAGGAACTTGCATCGATTGCAGACCGTATAGCTGAGGCTGTCCCATCCGGCTCTGATAGTTGCTTCCAGGTAACATCAACCTCAGTGGACAACAACAAACGTTCAGCCTCGCAACAAAACGCGCAGATTGCTCCTCTCACTGCTCAAGTTGAGCAAATGGCTGCCATGATGACAACACTTACGTCCAGCATTGCATCATTGACAACCGGTTCACACTTCCAGCAGCGCGGACGATCACCGAGCCAAGGCCGATTCTCCAATAACAGGAATAGTTCTGTTGACTGGCAGCCGATTTCCTACTATCATCGGCGATTTGGTAACAAGGCTCGGAAATGCCAACCTGGTTGCACATGGAAGTGCGACCGCACCGCATTGGAGATTACCGAGATGTGTATTCTCAACTCCAAGTATGGGGATCAGGCCAGATCGTGCGTACCCGGTTGTAAGTACCAGCCTTCAAAAAATTGATTTCGCCTTCCATCCATGCAGCAGATGCCGGAGGCGACAATAAATGCTGCGGCCTCTTCACATCAGATGCCCGTATCACAAATAATTCAGTCAGCATGGCATCATTCTTGGTGGACACCGGATCAGCGATATCAGTCCTACCGCACCGATTTCAGCCTCATACCTGCCGCCACACCAATCGACTTTCCGCAGCAAATGGTTCCATCGTCTACACGTATGGAACAACCAAATTATCGTTTTCATTGACGCAATTGGGCCAGACATTCCGTTGGGCTTTCACTGTGGCCGACGTCATCCAACCAATTCTGGGAGCTGACTTCTTTGACCACTTCCAAATCCTTGTCAACTGCAGGAACAAAAAATTGATCTCCAACAAGCATTCCTCAGACTCCTCAGTCGTACAGCCAGTTTCCAGCTGCACTAGCCTCATCCAGTCACCAGAAGCAGACTTCATCAAGCAGATCATGGACAAATCTCATAACGTTCTTAGTCGATTACTCATCCTAGCCAGCCAGCTTGTATTTCGTCGCATGTCATCATCACGACCAACTGCGCCCCAGTCCGACAGCGCCGAAGAGAACTGTCACAGGACAGACGACTGCTGGCCGAAAAGGAGTTCAAAGAGCTCAAAGAGTCTGGTGTTATTCGCCGGTCTGCATCACCATGGGCCGCACCTCTGCAAATAGTCACAAAAAATGATGGATCGATAAGGATCTGTGGGGATTATCGGGGTGTCAGAAAGGTCACGGTGCCTGACGCGTATCCGATGCCACTTATATCTGACATTCTCCAACGTTTCGCTGGATATACAGTCTTTTCATCACTGGATCTAGCCAAGGCTTATCACCAGATCCCGGTTGATGCGGAATCCATTCCGAAGACTGCCATCATTACGCCATTTGGTTTATTCGAATATCTTCGAATGCCATTTGGCCTGCAAAACGCTTCCCAAACCTTTCAGCGGCACATCGACATGGTGCTTCAAGGACTTCCAAATGTCGCAGCATATGTGGATGATATTATAATTGCCTCTCCGGACGCCAAGCAGCACCGAAAACATCTATCCGATACATTGGCAAAACTCAATACCCACAATTTTCAGATCAAGCTCAAGAAATGTCGATTTTTCCAATCGAGTGTGGAATTTTTAGGTCACACCCTATCGAAGGATGGAATTAGACCACTGGAAAGCAGAGTGAAGGCCATTCGGGATTTTCCCAGACCAGACACTGTTACCTCCATGATAAGATTTCTGGGAATGGTCTACTACTGCAGACGCTTCCTACCTAATTTGTCTACCACTCTCGCTCCTCTCACTGCCTAGTCATCCGGACCGAAGAAAGCAAAAATCCAAAAATCCAAGCCGATGCAGCATTCAATCAAGTCAAAGAGGACATGCTGTCGATGTCATCTCTCCATTATCCCGACAGTACACTGCCTCTAACGCTCACGACGGACGCATCCAATACACCACGGTCTACACCGATCATAAGCCACTACTGCAATGTACTACAATGAGGACACCATCGCCGAGACAACAACGGCAAATCAGCTACCTCTCTCAATTCAATATGGAGATCAAGCATATCAGAGGAGCTAATAATGTAATAGTCGACTGTCTATCAAGAGCAGACATCGCCAGCCTCATATTTGAACCCCTCTTTACGATGGAGATATTATAACAACATCCTCCAACAGAAAAGGACCTCAATTACTTCAAGGTCCCGCCCATTGCTCGTGGAAAAGTGTTCTTTGACACATCTTTTCCTGGATGTCCACGTTCAATCCTATCACAGGCCCTCCGAGCACAAGCTTTTCAGGCGGTTCACAATGTCTCCCATCCTGGTTCGAAGGCTACATACGAGCTACTGCGGACCAAAGTTGTATGGCCTTGCATGCGCCGTGATGTCAAGATATGGTGTTGCAATTGCTTTTCGTGTCAAAAAAGCAAGATTACCGGACACGTTAAACCACCAGTCTTGTCCTTCCCAACCGGCAGCCGATTCGACACAGTTCACATAGACATTGTAGGGCCTCTGCCAAACTCGAATGGCTTCAGTTACATCCTCACCATGATCGATCGGAACACACGCTGGCCTGAAGCGTTTCCGTTGAGGACCATAACAACTGAAACCATTGTCGACCATTTCATTAACCACTGGGTCGCAAGATTTGGGATTCCGAATAGGATAATCACCGACCAAGGCCGTCAATTCGTATCGGACCTCTTCAACAGCCTCGTAAAACGGTTGGGAATCCAGAAGATCAGGACAACCGCATTCCACCCACAGGCCAATGGACTTGTTGAGCGCCTTCACCGAACACTGAAGAATTCGCTCCGAGCCATGGCAACAACCAAAGATTGGTCCAAGCAAAGATTCTGAAGCAAAAAAAAAGTTATAGGTCCGAGTTCATGCACTGCATTGAGACTGCATATGTATAAAAAAAGAGAAATTCCATCATCTTACGAATAACTTGATTTATCCTGCTTTCCGATTGCTTGAGAATCTTGGTTACGGGGAGTCTACTTTTGAATGCGCGAGACAGTAACAGCTGTATCTTTCAGATTTGTAAGATTGTAGAGTCTTTTTACTAGCCTAAAAGAGGATTCAGTTTTGAAAATTGAGAATTTTTTCTAGATGATTGAAAACATGATAGGGAAATTGAATGAAATGAACTAGACTGAGTTCTGCTTCAAACTTTGTTGAAGAAACTTCTGCTGAGATGATGTTGTAGCACGAAAGGTGAACTCTAGATCAGTCAATTATCAGAAGCGCTTAAATGCTCTATGAGTGGTTACAGAGCGAATCAACAGTCAGGAGGGATATTGACGAAACACTTTTTAGAGTTAGATATCGTCGGAGAGCGGAGAGAAAAGCTTCATGTGTCACTCATAGTTCAACTACCAGTGAAGTAGATTCTAGACAGGGGAGTGGGAGAAACTGGATAAAGTCAGAATGACCACTCACTGAAAAAAAATGTGATGAATTTAAAAGAATTACATCAATGTTACGGGATGTGTAAGATAAACATCCAAACCATAAAGTCAATAACAGTGAGGTTTAAAGGACGAATAGTGAATATGCCTTTTGGTCTACTAGTCCGACTAATCATAGAAATTCGGGGCGTAAAAATTGATAATCCATGGGAAATCTTCACTACCTATGTGATACGGGATAAGAGTCAGTTAAAATGTAAATTCATTTCATAATTTAACAGGGATTATGAAAATGAAAAAGTAAAGAAAAATTCTTTCAGTATTAACGAGAATATTTTTTTAGAATCAAGAAAAATACGAATAACCATGCACGCATGTGATTCCTCACGGAATCACATGATTGAAATCCGCTGTTTGGGTAAAGCTTGGTGGTAATGGGATTACAAGGTAAATATTTCACAAAAGAAAATGAACAAATCTTCAAAAATCTACTACAGTTAGTTCCGGTGACTAGACAGTGAAAGATAAAATAGAACTTGATTAAACTTCATATGGATCTTGTAAAGTGTATTTATTTGGTATTTCATTTTATTTAAATAAAACAAATTTTGTATATATAATAAATCACTTTTAAAAATTTACTTACCATTTTTTAAGTATGTATAAAGCTTAATGTAGTTTGTCGGAGGGTAATCCTCGATCATTATTTACTTGAGATAACAATCATATATAATATTGTTATTGTCATATAAAATCTGTTTTCTTAGCAGAGATCATTACTTATAGCAATTAATAATATTGATTATAAAAATATAAAGATCATAAAACTTTGAAAAGTAAAAATCTAAACAAATTCAAGGACTAAAAATTTAATATAAACATTGTACTTTCTAAAAAATTAATATTTTATTGGAAATAAGTCGATAATATTTATTGGTAATAAGTCTTGAAATCACATTCGTAATGAAATGAATTGATAAAAAACATGGAAAGAAAAAATATGTAAATTTGATGAAACCCATACTAAAATTTTTGATTGGTTTCATTCATGGGATTTTTATCATTCGAAATTTTTAAAAATGAAGGAACAGCTAGTTAACTTTATCATGGCTAATCTATTTATTATTCCTACGTATTGGTCTCGATAATTCAGTATACATCGAAATTTATAAAGGCCGATCCCTATTTTAGAAAACACGGTATATCAGAACAATAGCAGGTTTATTTTTAAATAAATTGACTACTAAGAAAAATTATAGAGTTATTAAACAAAAAATATTAACAGTTAATAATGTAATAGAAAATAAGTTCATTAAAAAATTATTAAAATTTATTCCACTAAGACAAAATTTGAGGGATATTTTACGACAAAACATTTTCATTACACAGAATATATTTCGAAAATAATCAATAATACATATGAATTTTCGTTTTCAATTAAAATGATTTATTAATTTTATTATCCAAACATTTTTTTATTAATAAATTCGAAGTCGTCAGTGTTTTTTTCGATTTTCTTATTGTTAAAAAATTAACTATTTAAATTACATTATCAACATTTGTTTTAAAAAGACATTATTGTTATTTAAAATTCAAAATCAATTCTTTATGATTAAATTATTTAAGTAAATATGACGACGGAGTTAAATAATGAAGATTCACTTATTAAATTATGTATTCCGATGGGAACAGCAGTAAGTGCCAAATTTAGGGGTGCATTTTGTGAAGCTTTGGTGAATAATGTCGAGCGAATTATTCTTTGCCGAATTCAATTAATCGATAATAAAAAAACCGTGAAAGTGAACGCGGAAGACGTAATTGGCAGTGTGTCAGTAAATAGCAAAGTCCAAGTGAAATTACCCCAAGGAATAAACAATGGAATGATTCTAAAAGTCATCGATAACAGTATTTATCATGTTGGTAGGGAAATTTGTGTTTATCATTTGTTTGACTTGATTTCGAAATAAGTATTCAATGACGGCGATACCGGGAAATTACGACGGAATCAGTTGGTGTTGAAGGGCGATCGTCATTATAAAGAGAGTGAAGTAATTGACTGTTTTTTGTCAGTCTAATCTATTTATCAATCGATCAGTCCCTAGATCAGCATCCCTTGACCAATCCTGAGCATTTCACCAAGGCCGTTGTACATGAAAAACGAACAAAAGATAAATCGGAGTAGAAAATCGATTAATTGTAAACGAAAACCTTAAACCTATTTATTAGTGTGGAAGATGATGATTTCGACAACGACGACCAGAAATCGTGCAGTCAGGAGTCGCTAACGACTGTCTCGAGCAATAAGACTCGACGGCAACAAACTCACGCGTCATCGCCGTCGGTGGGGACAGTTGGGAGCAGTTTGACGGCCAAAACGTCGGACGATGTCAATAAAACCCCGATGAGTAAAATGTAATGTTTGTTATTGATTGATTGATTAAATAATGCCAATTCATTTGATTTTTATTTACATTTAATCGGTTAAAATTTTCGTTTTGATTATCTCGAAACAAATGAGTTTTGTAACTTATGATAATCCGAAATTAAGAAAATCTCTTAATTTTGTGTTCTTATAAAAATCAATATTTGAGAATTTTCTGTAAAGCAAATACAGTTTTAACCTTTTAATAATTATGTTTCATTTATACTGATATTTTTTTCAAATCTTCAATGTGGACAAATGAGGGAAAATCTAAGTAAACAGTTGGACGATTTCAATAAAATTTCGATGAGTAAAGTATATTGTCTGCTTTTCATTAACACATTTACGCCGGCCGTCCTCGTTTGAGGGCGCTTGAAAAGATAAATATTCAGTGATTTGAGAAGAATGTTTATGATTTTTTTCAAGTTTTATCACGTCTTTATAAACAAAGTAATGAGTCAATGACATTACTTTGCTTTGAGATTTTACAGTCCCTGCAATTCTTATTTCATACCCTCTCTAGTTACTGTTTAGGCATTAATGGGTTAATTAATACTAATTCACTTGGTCCTTATTTCAAAATTTACGTTCATTCGAAACAGATACTGTTCGTAACTTTGAATAATATTCAAAATGAAAAAAAAATCTTACACCAGTTCTCATTTTGAAATGGTATATTTGCATTTAAATGTATTATTTCTGGTAATTAAACAAATAATTAATATTTTTAAAGGAAATAAAAATATTTAAGAAGTTTTCATATTGTGATAATTAACTAGTAAATCAAAAAATTAATTTTTTTATCCATTCTTTATGCAGACAGAATTCTATTGTGCCAACAAAGTTTTTAAAAAATTTTAATTAAAAAACATTAAAAATTAATAAAAACTATTTATAATTTATAAGTAGATATCTTGTAATTAATATTGTACGGGAACTCCGAATTTTCCGTTTTATTCCATTTTGGGATCTTAAAAAGTTTTTTTCGATCAAATTTTGCATTACCATTTATTGTCACCGAGAATGAGTAAGTGCGCAAAGTTTAAAGAAAATCGATTGAGTAAAAAGCCATCAAAACAGGTTTCTAAATTCCATGAATACACACACATATATATAAAGTAAGTTAATAAAAAGAATGGAAAAATAGTAATTTATTTAACCCATATATAAAAATATTAACAAAATACTTGTAAAAATTCATTGAGCAATCATATCTTGTCACATTTGTATTTAGAAATGTCATTTGCAGTTTGAAGAGTCGAGAGGTAGAAAAATAACTAAATAAAATTATTAAATATATGATTTAATAATCAATATGATTTTTTGAACATTTATTAATATCACAAGTCGTATTGTCATTACAACAATCATTCAAACTACTTTCTCTATTCGACATTTTTCTTGTTTAATATATTTCTGAAATTCATCCCAATTTTTTAAAAAAATAAATGAAAAAATATTTATTAATTATAAAGATTCTAATTGGTTAAAATTAAATCTAAACATTTATAAAAAATACTAATTAAATTTTTAAATTACATTAAAAATTACATTTGAAAAATATTTTAAATCTTTTTACTTTACAATTAAATTATTTTAAATTAGTATGAATCCAAGAAAATACCAATCATCCATCTGGCTAAGAGCGACACAATCCCAATCAACATACAACATGCAAAATATTAAACGACAAACAATTCAAAACATTCCTCATAAAAAATTTGTTAACCAGTACAATTTTTTTAAAAATTGCAAATACTAGATTACACACAGAAAAATTTTGCATTTAAAAATGGCATCGTCATTTTAATATAACATTTTGTGTTTAAATATTTCATTTGATTTTAAAGAAAACACAGAAAACTACCACAAAGCATTATTTCGTCCATGATAATGCTTCTATTCACAGCGGAATCGTCACTCCGAGGAGATAATCAACCTACCGCTATGTTCTCTTTTCCTGAATTCGATCGCGATGAGATTATTTTGGAACGTAATTTGGTCGTTTTGATGCATCAAATCAGTTAAAATTATACACACTCGACTTTGTTGAGCGGTAAACAAAAAAATCGAGTTTTTCTTTATCGAGTTTTTTGAAACGATGATATTGTATTTCCCGATTATTTAAAAAATAATCTCATGAATTAAAAGAATGTATATTAACTATATCCAAAAATAGAAAATCACAAAATTATAAGTATTCACAGATAACAATATTTAAAATAATTACATTTAATTACAGAAAATCGAAATATTACAAGAATTTTATGTATAAGCATACATACTGCATGAAGAAAAATTTACACACTAAAATAAATAAATCCTGTAGGACTTCGTGTTGAGATATATCAAAGAAGTCTCATTTAATAAAAGAATAATCTGGTAATGAAAATTTGTAATTTATTTGAATGAGATAAATAAATGATAAATTTATTTTCGTTAACTCTCATGATAAACTGTGTGAAACATTTTATCATGAAACCTTTCGATTTTAACAAAATATCAATGAAAGATTTGTATTATGACTTTTATTTAAAAATTTATGGATATGATCACAAAAACTTTAATTGAATAACGAACTGTTTTCGTATTCCAGAAGTCATAAATTTTACTGTTATAAATATATATATATATATCGGTAGTCGGTTTAATGAGCGAAATTTTATGATTTATTTCTATTGAATAACTCATCAAAATCAAAGAGGCAATGAATCAATTAACAAATGATTAAGTTGATTGAATAAAATTAAAATCAGCAAACATGTGTCGAGATACCAGGTGATTCGCATTGATGAGCTTTCAGATTATTTTGTATTTAATGGGAAGACTAAATTTGAGGGAATCCTATGTAGTGGGAGAATTTTCGCCATATATTACATATTATCGATTGTTATTGTCATCAAATATCTCCATTACATTTATTAGGACCGAAAATATTTTAATAAAATTGTTGAGAGTGTAGTTTGAACATTAATTTTAAGATCAATAAACGAATTCTAAAACACAATCGCACTTTTGTTATCAGGTAACATTTTTTAACATAGAAATACATTTATGTATAAGTAATAATTTCTGTGTTTGAATTTTAGAAGTTATATGCCATGTGGTTTTTATTTTTTCACACAATCTTAAAATAAATGTTCAAGCAATATTCTCAACCACTTTTTACAAAAAATATTTCATTAATAAAGACTATTACATGATGTAAATAGTGTTTTGTAAATTATGTTTTAATTTCAAGTCTAGTGTATATCCTTCCTTAATCAAAAATGA
>MQRK01225567.1:0-12382 GCA_001938485.1 Girardia tigrina
GCATTAGTGAGGCAGTGAGGCAGGCAGTGAGTGACTTGGGCTTTTATAATATAAAAAAAATTGAACCCCCGGCAAGAGAGGGCCGCGAAGCGGGCCGAGCGCGCTAGTTTTTAATAAATAACAATTAATCTTCAAATTTCAGTCCATCATTTTCGACTACTTTCTGCCAACGGTCTGCAAGCTTTCGGATCTGGTAAAAGTACCATTCCGGCTGCTTCGAATTGAAGAACTCTTGATATGCTTGTTCAACCTCACCGAATGATTCGAATCGGCAACCTTTCAAGAAGTGTTGCATGGATCCGAGGGCCATAGTCGGATAGAGCGCAATCAGGGCTGTAAGCAGGATGCGGCAGGATTTTGACTCCATCCAACTCTTGGAACCTAACCGTGATCTTCTTGGTGGTATGCGGCTTGGCATTGTCTTGCTGAAGCAGTGCGCGTTTTTCGTTGATTAAGGCAGGGTACTTTTCCTTGAGCTTCTCGTAGACACGGTCCAGTTGTTCACAATAAAGTGCATGTCTCCTTTACAGTTACACAAGATACACAACATGATTTTCAAGCCAAATCGATCTTGTTTTGGAACTGGCGGCGTTACTTGACCAGGAGGAACCTATCCTTGTATTGGTTGTGGTTGACCAAGTAGACCCACTTCTCGACCGACATCACAATTTGTTTCCAAAAGCGGTCATCTCGTGGATTCTGTAGCAGTTGTCGGCAAATTGGGACTATTTTATCGACCTGTGTTTTGGTGAGTTCGTGTGTGGATCTTAGAGTGGTTTCTTGTACACAAAGTTGAGCTGCTTCAAATGCCAATGTATTGTTGACTTGCCAACTCCAAGCTTATATGCCAAATTGGGAGTGCTTGACGAAGGCTTCATGTCCAACTCTGCTTGCAAGTCATCGTTATCCAATTTTGTTGGTCGTCCAGAACGAGGACTGTTATTCAAGTCAAAGTTGCCTTTATTAAAACGCATGAACCAATTAATTGCCGTAATTCTTCCGACCGTACCTTCAACTTTGCAAATCGCCTTGGCAGCATTTCATGTTGTCAAGCCTTTCTTCCAATAGTGACGCAGCAACACACGGATTTCAAGCTTTGTAATCTCGTAGACCATATAATGCTATAAATAAATATATCAAATAAATAATGCCAAAGAGAAATTTGAAAAAAATGTGTATTTTCATTATTCACCAGGAACTTTTAGGACAACTTAATATATTTGACAAGGTGAATTGTGAAGATTATTATTGTCATAAACATTGGACACTATTTGGAAAAACTCATTGATAACGGCAGGTGTTATTATATTTGACCGAGAAGTAGTGAGGGTTTCAGTTTTTCTCTTTGTCAACATGTGACTCCATCGCTTCTTAAATCCGTGTATCAAATCTTTTCTAGAATCTTTTCGAAATTGACGAATCATACTCTTAAGATCTGACATATCCAATGGCCACCCGCATTCGCTTGCATATCGGAGACACATTGCAATATATGTTTTTTCATCGTTGGAGCGAGTTGTTGGACGACCCTTTACTTTTAATGACATTCTGTGAAAGTGATCAGAAATAGTCCTGCGAGTTATATGAAATCGGTTGGCTGCAGCACTGATTGATATACCTTCAGCAATTAAAGATAGTGCATTGTGAAGGTCATTAATAGAAAAAGGAGTTGAAGTCTTTCGCTTATAATTACGAACCATTGTAGCATGCGTTTGAAAATGAAAAATACGTTTCTCGTCATTCTTTAAATAGGCTGTTCACATAGAGGGAAGAAATGTTATGATTTATGGAAGAGTTATGTGTATCATGTGTGTGTCCTTATCAAAAAAATCAAGTGAACGTGAGTCGACAGACTAATTACTTCATGTAATACAGTCAGTGTCACACTTGAAAAACATTGTTTTGGGTCAATTGGTCAATGCTATTTCCATTGGTGTATGGGGATGGATATAAAAATGTCCGACATAACTCATAAATTGTTATTCTTACCAAGAATATAATAGTGACGTACCTACTAATAACACGTACCTAGATAATGAAATAAATTGTAAAATATGTACTTGTGTGAATTCGAAAGGCGATACAAAAGGAAAATTATCAAAAAAATTTTAATTTAGTGAATTTACGATCGTTGTTTTAATAATGTTTTTGATTGAGGATAAATTGATAAGTTGAATTTTATTTCTGATTTAATTTTCAATTATTTGATATTGCATAGCAAATAAAATTTAAAATAAATTATTTAAAAATTTCATTATTTCTGTATAATGATTATCTGACCATTGTGGAAAGAAATAATAATTTCTTTCTTTTTTCTCTTTTCTTTCTCTCTTTCTTTTAGTTTAAAAAACAAATAACGACTTTACATAAAAAAGTAATAATAAAATACATTAACATTCAAAAAATATAATAGTGGTACATGAAACGGTGTTTACCAGCCAGCATGCAATACCGTTATTTAGGTATGCACTAGTCTACATGAGTCATATATTTCAAATTATATTGTTACAGAAGATAACACCTATTTTATTATCATAAATCAATGGATTGTTAAGAGATCATGATATAATTTTGGTATAAAATATCTTGATAACATTTATAATAACAAGCATTCCAGAACAAACTTAAGAACTAATTTCAGAATCTGATCCTCCTTCTGACAGTAAAGAAAGTTAAACCTTCATGAGACCTTCATCAAAGTTATATATTTTGCACTTTCTTTTAACTTTCAAGCAACTGTAATCTTTTGAAAATCTTCAAATTGTGATATTCTATTTAGCAAACGCCTCATTTTAAAATCAAGATTAATAAAAGAAGTTGCTTTGACTTGAAATAAAGGGTAGTCAGAATATAATAAAAATAAATATTGTTGTAAATAAATGAATGTAAAACTGTGAGTTTTCAGTTAATTCGATTAACTATTTATTTAGGATATCAAATCACTTTTCATATATTACCAAATAATACAAAAATATATTTACCTAATCGAAATTTGGATATAACTTGTGAGGTCGATCCCTTAGAACTGTTTACAAAGAGTCTCGTAACCGATATTGGATTCATTATTAATAACAGTAGTTCTCCTACGGTTTCCCCTTTATGGGTCATGTTCAATGGGAAGGATAGAGAGACGGTTTGTTTTGTATGTGGACATCCTTTCTTAAAGACTGAACAGAGATGTTATAATTATTTTGGTATTTAATTTGAATTAATTGTTATATATATATATATATGATATATAAATAAAGTTTTAATTTTATAACACCATAAATTTGTTAAATAAGTTTTAATTTAATTTTTAGTATTTTTCAAAATATCTTTGTGTACTAAATTTTTAGTATTCAAAATATATTATAAGCTTTTAATATAGTGCATATTAATTTTTCAGAAAGATTAATATTTTTAGTTAATTTTTTATTTTCAAGATATTAATGTCAATATTTTTATTATTTGATTAAACGAAAAATGTTTTATTTTTCCAATTTGGAGAGTTCCTTAAAGTTAAAGTGCATTATAAGCAATGATTCACAATACAACCTTTCATAAAGTGAATCAACATTCTTCTAAAGAATAGTAAATTTATCTTTTGAAATTGATAAATTTCTATCTTCACGACATCTGCAGTGATGAAGGACCTTACTCCATCTACTCGATTGTGAGTGTTCACAAGCTTTCAGAGGACGATTTGTTTTTCCCATGAAAATTAAATTTTTCTTAAGATTAGCTTTCACTAAATTGTAACATTTGGATTTCACTGTAATGTAATCTTTTACTTTGGATGTTACATTATCGATATTTTTATAAATGTTATTCTTAAATCTTCTGTAAAGTGAATTAAATTTTTTATAATTTTAAGATATTGTCCATCATCCTGCCTCATGGTTTTCAGAACATTCAGTACATGAAATCCTTTAAGAACAAAGTCTTTAAAATCAAAACCATCCTTAACTTCCATAGGGTTGGATAACTTTATGTAATGCAAAGGTGTCCAATACTGGAATTATTTGATTTAAACACTATTACATGTATAAACACTAGTACTTGTACAAATAGAAATCATCTGAAAGTAAAGTAAGAAATAGAAATAGAGTGCACAATCCACCATTAAAGAATAACTATGTATGCTTAATGGGGCATAATATAATAATAAGTGCAATAGTGTTTAATTACGTTTTGGATTAATTTAAGGAAGTCCTGTGTTGATAACTTTAAAACGAAGTCCCATGTTGCTGATATCATTTTTCTTTCATTTTACGACATACCATAAAAGTGGCTAATTTGAGACACTTTTTGAAGTTATTTTAGTTTTTACAACTTCGACTTTGATGTAATTGCCTAAAACTTCCTATGAACCGTATTCCATGTCTCTTAAATCTGAACAAATATTTGATCTTAAAATCTGAGTTTATTTTAATTATGTAGAACTTATTTTCCAACATGTTGAAAAATGAAGGAAAAACGGCTAATCTGAGACACTCAAAAAATATTTATTTTTTAACTCTAATGGAAATATTAATACTTGATAAAAAAGATGAGTACCAAAATGTATAATACAAACTGTCAAGCAAAATTTATTGTTAATGACACAAAATACAAATATAAGTAGGATCCATTGACATATTATTAGAAACACCGCAAAACCATCGAGCACACTGAATACATTGAACCCAGTGCAATCCTCTGGATCCCTCGAATTAGCACTACAAATTGAGCACTTGTCTTCTCCGTCATTGTTTGGATGCTTCCGTGGGCGTCCATGACATTGACGTAGAGTTTGGGTTTGAAGTTCTTCTTCCTAAGCAGAATTTAAATCTTCAGGCACAATCGGTCGTCCAGGTGTCACCTTCTGTCCTCTTGGTCTCTTCTTATTAATTCCTATGTTCTCTTTCAAAATGCTGATCAATCTGTCATCAATTTACCGACCAATTACTGTTTTATTTTGTTTATCTTGATGTCGGGCATCTGGAAGGCGTTTCAGCAATTGCTGTTGATCAAAAGGATAAAGCTCGGTAGCGTTAAAACCAGATTGCAAATTCTGGACAATTGTCTTGGCCAATTCCTGAAACACTCGATGCAGCATAATGGAGAAGTGCTCTTTTGAAAGGGATCCTTTCACACAACTTTCTTTCCGGAAGTTATGTAGGCATGTTCCCCATACCACGTACATTGGTCTATAGACATTAAAATCAAGGGGTTGACGGAACAGTAGAGTTAGGAGGAAGTGCGGCAAACATGATACTATTTTCTTTATCAATTTGGACAACTTTCACAGACAACTTCCACAGCTCTCAATGCTTTCTTAATATTGTCTCTTTTTCCGCCCTTACCAGTCATAAAAACTCACTAACTGTATAAATGACTGATTGCAAAATGAATATTTGAGATTATAGATATTATGGATATGATATATCCATTACCTACCTATTTAAAAAAGAAGATAGGCTATGAACTGGCTGACTGACACAGATTTATCGAAGTGTCTAAAATTACATTCCTGTCTCAAATTAGCCACTTTTACGGTAGTAAATGACAAAAATAAAAAATCTTTCAAACAAAAAATTTTTTGTTGCATAATGAAATATCACCGAATAATGTAATTTTTTGTATTTTATTTAATTATTAAAGTCTTTCACAATCCCAACGTTTTAGTAAAAACAATAATTTTGCCAACTCTTTAAAGGATTTTTTTCTTCATGCAATTGATGCAATTCATATAGCAAACTATTGTAAGTCATTTCTCAAAATCTAAACCTTTTCGTCGTTCGCGAAGATATAATTCATCTTTAATTTCAATAAGTCAAATGATAAATCCATTCATTTTCACTTCTATTTTCATAAATATAAAATTTTTGGGTTTAAGAACCCAAACAACATTGCAGAGATCCCTCAAGTGGCACCTAAAGTTAAGGTTTGAATGAATTTCTCATCGAAAAAGACTAAGGACAGTCGAGATAGAGAGCAATGTCCTGATGGGTCAGCAAATGAATGAATTCAAATGGATTATAGGGTAGCTTATGGGTTAATGCAAAATTCAGTGGTGAATTATATTTTGAATTTTATATATTCTTATAATATGTAAAACTGAATCTCATTATCATCGTATGTTGTAGATTTATTCCTGTAATTCCTATGCACAATTTGCATTAATTTAGTTATTTTGAATTATATATATATATATATATATATATATATATATATATGCATGTGATAAAAATTATTATTGTCATAGTTTTACTTAATCAACATACAAACAAAGTTTTAAGCTACCGTTTTACTAAAAATGGTTTCAGTACAATGAAAAAATATTCAAATGATTATCTGAAGTACGGATTCATTTCCTCTCCGCATGATGCAATTTGTCACTTTTGCCTTTTTGAAACGCAACATCAAGCAAAGATTTGATGAAGTCTTTGAAGAGTGAAGACTTACATAATCATGAGGAGGTATTCAGAATATGCAGATAAAGATAACAACTTTTTCCTCACACTGAAAGAGACTGATTAACTTCCAACTATTTCCTCTTTTCTATCTATGATTTCCGTGAATAAATAAGGTCTTAAATACAGTTATGTTATGTCATGACCCAGACCAAAGACAAGCAAATTTCATTCGATTAGAGAATGGCTTGTTAAGCCTGTTATTGAAAATTTCTCAAAAATTTTGCTTCAATCCAAAGCAAATAATAGGTATGGATACCATAATGATGTGGAATGACGGAATGTCGCCAGATGTTGAAGAAGCTCTCATATCTCAGTTGAAAAATTTTATTGTTTGTTCAGTTGGACGAAAGAACTGAGAAGCAGGGATTTTCTTTTATCCATTATCTATTTCTACTCGTTTAAGTATGTTTAGAAATTCTTGCACTAAGATAACGATTTGTCCCTCAAATTAGTATTACTCTGAAGATACCATAATAGTGAAACCGTTAGGTATTGTAAGAGGATAATTAGTGTTGTGAAAACCATGTATTTTTTAACTCGGAGAAGGAAACGACTGTCATTTTGCATCCGATCCTTGAAACGACTGCAGTTATCATGGTGAGAAGAATCATTAGAAACATCGACTTCTAAGTTCACTCTTTTTTTGAAAGGAAACAAATCATCCATTTTCATATGTATATCAAAGTAACCTTTTGAATTGGTGTCTTTCGAATTGAGAAATTTTTTTATAACAGAAAATTTCATTATTTGAACTCAAAGATATTCAAACTCATATTCTAAATTCAAAAATTTTTTCAAAGTTTATTATTTTTACAACAAATTCGACAAATATTGAGTTTTTTCTACAATTTTTTTCTTTCTTTTTTTGGAATTTCTTTTTTTGGAACACATTAATTTTTTTCACAATTATTCTAGTTGAAACATAACGAACAATCTAGAAACGAACACACTTTCACAAATTCAAATTTAAATTGTCGCGAATTACAAACATTTTCACTGAAACATTTAAACAATTTTTTCCAGGTCACCATACTTCTACTTGCACTTAAGTTATTGCTCTAGCATACTGTACATTTAATCTACTGGTCATTTGTCTCATATTTTTTGAACAAAGATTTGAAAATTCAAATTTCAAAAAAAATAATGCAAGACATATTTTTATCTATTTTGATCACTATCTGTTAAAAATTTAACTTAAATGCTGTATTGAAAATTTTTATTTATTTTTATTTTTTTGGGCAATAAAAACTCATATAAATTAAAATATCAATGAAAAATATTTGATATTGAGGTTGCATTGCTTTTAAAATTTAAGATATTTATCATATATATATATATATATATATATATATATCATTCATAATGTTTATTAAAAATACAGGCAAAACAATAAACATAAAGATTCAACCGGATTATACAAAGATTTATATACCAAATAGAGTAATGAATATTACATGTGAAGTTGATCCGATCGAGTTGGTTACACAGAATCTTGTGAAAGATATTGGGTTTATTATCAATAATAGCAGTTCTTCAACAACGACACCTTTCTGGATCATGTTTAATGGAAGAGATACGAATACTGTTTGTTTTACCTGTGGTCACTCTATGTTAATCATTGAAAAACGATGCTATAGTTATTATGGTAAAATTAAATTTCTTGATTTCAGAAGTCGTTTAATTTAACGCTTGCTCTTTTTTCCTAAGATATAAAGTCGCTGAAATTAAAGCAAATTCACTTTTTACAATAAATATTTATGTATAATGAATATTGCCGTAATCACGTTTCGTCCGATCTAAAGTAACAACTTCAGTTCTTCTTTCCGCTCAAGACAGCATTAGCTAAATTGTAACTCATTAACATAACCAAATGACTTACATCCTTTTCATAAAAGGTAAGACGAAATAATCAATTTTTAATCTCTCATATATTACTATCTCCCATTATAACTAAATTTAAATAAGAACATATTCTCATTTTTTTCCATTCTAGAGATATTTTTTGTTTAAATTTTGAATTCATATTAGTCAAACGCAAAACAGTTTAATTCTGTAATATCCAATACATTATATTTATATTAAAATTTAAAGATAAAAATGAGTTTCTTCCAGTCCTGGCTGAAGGCCTTGCTTTAAGTGGCAGTTCCCAGCAAGGTGAACCATAACTATATATTTACTAGTAAATAAATAACCCGTCATGTATGACGGGTATAATTTCAAAAGACGTTTTTTTCTTAAAATTCATTTTTTTCCATTCTATAATAATATACATTAATTATTATTGTAAATGATGATTTGTTATTACCAACAGACTTATGGACACAGTTTTTTTAATTTTTATTATAAGTCCAATTCCTACTGAAATTAAATAATCAGTCATTTATTCATCTAAATCACGAAAAAAATTAATTAAATGTCACTTATAATTTTTAATTTAATTATCTACTTACAATTGTAAGTAAATAATATAAGCGTTCTTGACAGAATCAGTCAGTCACAGATCCAGACAAATTGATAAACAAAGATTGTTTTTGTCGTTTAAACATAAATACAATTCCTTGCTATATTTTGACCGTCAGCCGTGATCGTGATTGAACTATTCAACAACTTATATTCAATCTAATCGAAGTAGAGTAACGTTTTCGGCAAACCTTCTGAGTTCATTGATTATTATTAATAACTAAAGAAAAATCCAAATTTTTAGAATATATTCCAGTTCACAAATCGGAATTTTTCAACTTTGTGTCGAGTCTCTGGCAACGATTGTCCCACAAATTTGAACGAGTCCACCTGTTTTATTAATCTTTTTCTGAGTGTATTATATAACTTCCAAAATTTAAATTTTTTTTGATTTTTAATAATTGAATCACAGTTTTCATTTATCAAGTCCATTAATCTTTTACTTTCACGTTTTAATTAAAACATAACAAATTCCTTCTAACCTTTTCTTGATTTATCTGTTAAACTAATTCAAACTTGTGTTTTGAAAAAGATCATTTGTATCACCAAATGATCAATTATTTTCAAATATTATTGCACAATTATTATTATTACACCTTAAAATTATCTAAAATCACTTTCCTATAAAGTCAAAAAAGCTTCTATTTCCAAAATTTATTCTTATGTCTTGCATCTTCATCAGTTTAAAAATAAATCTAAAGAGAAACAATTCAATGATATAATTTAGGAAAAATTAAAAAAAATATATAGATCAGTACTCCTTGCGATGACTGACGTACAGCGAATTTTCTATATGTAAGCGTACGAGAGTAAAACTGCGAACTTTGGAACATTTTTAGACATTTGACCTTGACTGACCTTGGATGACCTTGGTCGATCTTGGGTCACTATAGCTCTGTGGATTGCTGTTGACGAGACCTATCCAAAAGTATACAGTTTATGGGGTCTTGGACGCATCCGGTACCCGTAATTTGCTGTGATAAACACAAACATACATATACGGGCATGATTGCCGCATTTTTTTAATAAGAGAAAATGCGCTAAAATGTAAAATCCTTACAATCTATATATAAAATAATCTTTATTTTCTTTGTCTTATTACTTATAATCAAGGTGTCTAAGACATTTCTTTGCTTCAAGCTTTAGTGACATGTACAGGGCTTCAAATGGTTTACACTTTTCTACAACATATGAATGAAAAAAAGTAATAACATGTGAAAATGAAACTTTGTAATTTAAATCAAATAAATAAAACAAAAATAATTTTTAACACTCCCAAAGGCAATTGATTCGTCGAGGGTATCAAATTGGTATGGTCTTCTTCTCATAAACGGAAAATAACTTTTGATCATTGATAGATGGCAGTATATGGTAGTAGTTTTTTAAGGGGATTTTGTAGAAATAAGGAACTTCGTTTTTCAAGAGCTTACTGATAAGTTAGAGTGTCATCAAAATTTTTTAGATACCTGACTTTAACGCAGAGAATCGAAAATAAAATTACTTTTTTATCTTTCAAAAAGTAGGTTAAGTCGACGTTGAATTTTTGCATTATGTCACTCAAGAAGCTCCAAACAAATACGAAAATATTGCAATAAGAGACCATCTTTCGTAAAATATTTCTTTCAGATTTTTATTTATATTTTTATAGTCCTTTTTTTTAAATTTTAGGTCAATCCTTTAAAATTTATATTCAACCAAACTTTACAAAGATATATTTACCAAATCGAATTATGAATATTACGTGTGAAGTTGAACCAACCGAAGTAGTTTCCAAAGACCTTGTAAAGGATATTGGATTTATAATAAATAATAGCAGCTCTTCAACATTTTCACCACGTCTTATAATATACGAAGGAAAGGATACTAAGACAATTTGCTTTTCATGTGGTCATCGATTTTTGATGATTGATCAAAGATGTTACGATTTTTACGGTATTTGATTTCGATATTTTTATAATCCTTCAGTACCATTAAATAATGAATACTTTTATAATACACGTATATAATACAGCATACTCTTTTCTTAGAGTCTCATAAAAAATGTTAATGAGTTCTTATTGCGTGTTGCGTTCAATAAGTTCCCAATTTAAGGTAAAAAAAATAATAGAAAATTTCAGTTTTTTGCGTGATTAAATAAATTTGTATGGGGTTTGAATTTTGTTGGGGTTTCAAAATATAAATTTAAATTTTTAATCAAAAAGTTTTGTAAAAATAATTAATTAAAAATAATTCTCTGTTAAAAAATCAATAATTTTCGATTTACATTATTTTAATAAAATTTGTATAATATTTGTAAATATTTTTAGATTTGTTTTAGTAAAATAATTTTCAAGGTTAGAAAAAACTAGTATATAAACAATTATTATTTCAGTATTATTCACAGCAAAATTTCGGACTAAAATTGTATTTGCGGACCATATTAAAGCATTGAGTTTCATTATGATTTATGGTAATCCTTTTTTTATTTTTTAATTCTTGTTTACTAATCTAGTATCCTGTAAAGGAGAAAGATTTAAGTATAACTTTTCAGATATTGCTCGTTTTAAATTGATATTTGTTTCTGCTTATTGAGTGTGTTTCAAAATATTGATTTATTGTTAAAGGTTCGATTTAAGTTTATGCTCAAGTTGTCATTTGCAAATAAAGTTTATTAAAAGGAGTTGTGTTCATTCTTCATATATTATTGTTGGAAGAAACCTTTTGGTCGATTTGGAGTCAGATTAGTAGTTTAATATAAACAAAGATAGAAACGAGATTTAATTGTAATACCCAACAATTTCAGTAATTGTTTAATTTTATCAAACACATTAAAATTTTTATTTCTGACCTCGAACATCGCAGCGCTATCAAGTTCTTTGTGTTGCAGAAAAAGACGCTCTGTAAAATCTACGATCCTTTGCACTCAACTTACTTGCATGACTTCCCATCTCTCACAAGAGTTAAATATTAGATCAAAAAAATTAAAGGTGATCGTACATCCGTTTTTGATCAAGAATAACCCGGTCGGCTGCAAGAAATTTTAACAGTTGATGAAGAAATGAAGAATATGGTCCAAGAGGAGCGTCAAATTATGTTTATTATTATAATAATTATAATTATTAACCCTTAAATTTATACTTTATTAAAACTATTAACATAATTTAATCCGTTCATAAAGTATTTAATGCATATTAAATTTTGAAATTCTCAATTCCCGAAAATTGCTTCTTTATCACACTTTAATCTGTCAATAGGTATAAATTGTAAAAAAAATATTCTAGAGGTCCTTTTCCATTACTTTTTTTCTAGAAAAATGATGTTTCTATGGGTTTTTCTGTTATATTAGGTTGTTCGATATGAAACGGGTCAAACTTCACACCTTACATTTCAATCGCGTATAACTTAACTTTGAACTATCATATGAAAATAAATAAGGTATTTCTTGACAGATATATTATTCCTCTTTAAAAATCAATTATTTAATTTCAAATATATTGAATAGT
>MQRK01225569.1:5738-17115 GCA_001938485.1 Girardia tigrina
AATTTCTCGTAAAAATGTCTTTTTGCCGCTTCAATCAAACTTTGATCAGATTCTTTAATCTTTCCCCCGGGAAACGAGAGCCATTCATTGTAGAAACTTTTCGTCAGTAACACATTTTCTAATTCACAATCCACTAAAATCAAAAAACAACGAGGAATAGATTTTTGTGATTCAATCCATTTCCAATATTCATCCTCAAAATTTATTCCCAATGGTAAAACATGTGAAAGATAATTTTTGATTTTATGAAGAAACTTGTTCATATTGGTTGGAGATGGTGATTCTGAGGAATGATTCGAGTCAAGGTAAAACCAATACATTTTTTCGAGTTGATAAAAACATTTGTTCATATTTGCTAGACAAGATGTTTCATCAGACAAAAATCTGACAAATAAATCTTCAATAACGTCGATACTGATTTGGCTGAGATTGTCGTTCGCTTCCTTCAAAGATTTACTTTCTTTTTTATTATATTTTTGATTTTTAAACATTTATACAAATCAAACTCAAATGTGTTAAATGTAGTAGTATTCTTTGACTCGATGTTTATATACAAATAAAAATAATGACGTAATTGTCTCATTAATAATAATTGTTTTATTTTAATTTTCCGTATTTCATATAAAATATAAATTTATTTCTCTTATTAATATTTTTTTTGTTATAATTTCTATTAAAAACTTTTATACCATCTGAATGAAATATTTTCTTTTTTAAAAATATTTTTTGAATTAATTACATTAAAAAACTTTTAAAATATTTGCAATTGTACTAATTCCGAAACACAAATCAGTTTCCTTATTTTTTAATATTAAAAAAGTTAACTTAATTTGTAATTATCAAAAATTTTGCAGAATCATTTTTCCGTCGATTCTCTCTTTAGTAAAAGAAATATCATTTTCAAGTAGTTAATTTTTTTGTTTCCTAAATTCACATTTTACGTATTTTTTCGTTAGTGAAACATTTATTAATCGTCTGATCGACAAATTTGTAATTCGATCACATAGAGCAATTTTGGACAAATATCAGTGTGAATATAAAGAAATTTCTCTCTGTGAATAAAGTGGTTCTCAAAAAGGTCAATATCACTACCAGAAGTGGGAGAATCCAAGAGCTCAAAAGATAGGAAAGGAAGAGTATCAGTAATGTGTATGATTAAGTAATGAATTTTTGGTGCGCTGATCAAAATTTAAATAGTTTTAAAAAAGATTATTTAGATTTTAAATCAAATTGAAAATTTTAAAAATTAATTCAAATTTAAAAAAACATTCTTAATTAAAAGACATTCATTAAAAAACATTCTTTATTAATAAATGTTATTAATATTTGTAAAAATATATTTTCTAAGTTTGAATTAATTTAATGATATGATTAAATATTTAAAAATACAAGATTGATTATTAAATATAACGTATTTTCAAAATTTCTAAAATAATAAAATATTAAAATGGCTTTAATAAAAAAAACAACGTAAAATTAAAAAAGTAGTATATAAGATTTCAGTTGAAAAACAAAATTATAAAAAAACAGGATAACAAGGTTAAAATAAAAAAAATGTTTAAACATTAAATATTTTTTTTAAAAAAATTTTAATGTATGTAAAATTATTTTGATAAATATTTTTGTTTATAAATTTTAAAAAGTTGAATGTTGTTTTGACTTAATTAAAATTATAAATATATGAAAAATTATTTGAAAATAGATCAGCGGATTAATTATTAATTAGGAAAATAGTGGAAAAATTTGTTTGAAAGTTGTTTTATAATAAAGATATAATTTGAGTAAAATGAATTCCGATATTGACGTTACAAATACTTCTCACAATCTGAAACACCGATTTTGTTTGAGATAGCGACTCAGTTGATCATTGAAATTGATCAAAACTAAGATTGTGGCGAATTTTGACAAAAATAAGAGATTTACAAAGATTAGTGAGTTGCCGATGTTTGCGAATGGTGTCTTTCGAGATATTTATTTTTCTGCAAAGAAATTGGACAATAGTGGAAACAATTTGTTTATTATTTTTGGCATGAGCCACTTTGATTTTTTAATCATACGTTAAATAAATTAGCAACAAATTTATTTTTATGAACATGCTTACAAACATGGTTAAGTTCAATAGGACGAATTTTGGTAAACAAAACAGAATTCAACACAGAAACATCTTCAGATTTGGAGAGAATTATTTTATTAGTAGAAATAGATTATTCCAAATCAATATCAATTTCAAAGAGGATAAGAGAAACTCTTGATTGCTGATGAGGAAGGGAATTGGAAAAGCAAATCTCAGAAAAAATTTATCTGGTATCAGAGATCATATGGATATGACTAGGAATTGGAAGGACAGAAGAAGTAGAAGAGGGAGGAAGCATCGAAACAGAAAGAAAGGGACTTAGTCAAGGAACTAACAGAGTATGCAACAGATCTACTGAAAATAGAGGGGATGGATGTTGCGGAGAGCATAAAATTCCACATTGGGATTAGCAATGGTATTGTTCTGCAAGAGGAATGTTGGGGTAATGTAGTAATGTAAATATGAACTCTTTTGTTATAAATATGAACTTTTTTTATTTGCTTATTTCTTACCTTATTTTTATTTTGAATTTGGTGAATTTTTATTTATTTATTTTTATTTTTTGTGAATTTTATATTTTAATTGTGTTTTGTGTTTTTGTGTTTATTTATTATTTATAGTTTATATAAAATAACTTAATTTAAATATTTCATTATTTATTAACCTTAAAATTATTATTATTATATTTAACGCATGATGCGTCTTTACTTTGCGTGGCCTTGCGTGTTTTATTTTGTCACGCACTACGGTTCTTCTGCCATGCATTCTTTGCGTTCAAACCGCGCATTCTTTCAAGCGCTACAATTTTTAAGCCACGCATCCGTTACGGATGGTTCCTTTTTTTTGTGACCATTTTTAGTTGAACGCACGGCCGGTGTTTTCGGTGTTTTGTTTTGATAAGCCACGCGATTTAACGCTTGTATAAAAACATCAACCTAAATCGACTCAAGTGCACAAACTTATTCCTTTTGCAGGTAACATTATTTTTTTAAGAAAGGCACAAACTTATTCCTTTTGCATTCTATTTGGCGAGAATATCCTTTTGCAGTCTATTTGGCGAGAATATCCTTTTACAGTCTATTTGGCGAGAACCTGACGACAACTTCATTTCCTTGAACAATTGTGCGAATTTATTGACGAGATTCTGATTGCGTGAAACCCAACGAATATTTCTAACGGAGACGAGATTCTGCTTGCGTGAATCTAACGGATATTTCTTTGCGGAAACGAGGTTATATTGAAATCTTTAAAATAATTTTTCTTAAAATCAAATATTTAAAATCTATCATTTTCTTAATATATTAAATTAATAATTTTTATCTACAANCCCTAAATTCTTGGTAACTGGAGAACGGTGTTTCCCAGTTCCATAACTTGTCTCACAATACACACAGGGATATTTTTATATCTTTTGCTTTTAATAAGTGTAATTGTAAAGATTTTATAAATATTTAAATAAATATTTTTAACAAGTCTCGCGTTATTGATTATTTATTCATTGATTATAAATTTTCAAAGTCGATTTTCATCCATTGAATTATAAATTTTAATTTATAAAAACTCGATTACCAGGAGATTTCTCCTTTGTTACGACGTTTGGGGAATATAAAATTGACCCTTGTGCGTAACAGGAAGAACAATACGAATATTACAATAAACATATATGATAAAATGTTTATTTCTTGAACATCAAAGGAAATATGGGAAAATGTGTCTTTAACCATAGATATGCAGGTTCTATAAGGAGCTTCGATATTTTTTCAGCATTATTGTTTAAATACTTAAAAATTACTATTATTTATACAACCTTTATATAAAATTATAATACCTAACCTATATATAAATAGTAATAGGTATATTGTCCTCATAAATGTTGTCCGCATTATTTCTTACCCCTTTGTTAGCTACATCTTATATCGATATTTAAATGTTTAGAGTTTGCACCTCTTGATACTTCACATTTTCATCTATTGTCTTTATTCCGTTGCTATTTCACTTATGTACATCAACTTTCTTACCTACAGTCGATTCCACTTATTAAACAGAAAGCTACATTTAATAACAAATTTACAATGATACAGATTTATTCATTTCTTTGTGTGGTTTCCCAAGAAAAGGACAACTAAACTGGTAAACTACAGAGACCAGACAATTGAGTAAAAAAAATTGTGTACATAAGAATTACGCAATGGACAATTGCGTGCAGATTATTACATAATTATTATTAAATTATTGATGTTTTTGAATGAAATGATGACACCTAAATACAAGTAAAATATTTCACAAATTCTGTTTAATTAACATTTTATTATATTTTTAAAATAACAAGCTAAAAATTAAAAGAAATATAAAGATTCATTAATCATTTTTTGAAAATTATTTGTCTATCTTATCAGATACTTGAGTTTATCCCCCTCAATAATTGATTTCGATATGTAAGGGTTTAAGGTTATAAGTTAAAGTTAGTGTTACTATTTTGTGATGCTCACACCCCCCAGTTGGGCTAACTGGTATTGTGCGTGTGGATCAAGTGTACTGTCCGATCATCCTAGTCGGGCAGAATCCGCCTGCACAATAATTCAATTATGAAATTGATATTAACATTTATTATGAAAAATTATGTATTTAATATGAAAAATATCAATTGATTATGAACTAGTAAATCAAAAAATTAAAATTTTTATATTCATACTTTATGCAGATAAAACTATTCTTTGCTACCAAAGTTTTTAAAATTTAAAAATTTAAGATTTAAAAAATTTTAATTAATAAAACAATAAAATCAATATTTATATAATTTATAAATAATTTATAAGTAGATATCTTACAATTAATATTTTTCGGAAAGTCCGAATTTTCCGTTTTTTCCCCACTTTGGTATTTTAAAGTTTTTTTCGATCAATTTTTTACATAAGTTTAAAGAAAATCGATTGAGTAGAAGGCCTTCAAAAATCAGTTTCTATATTCCATGGATACACATATGTATAGAAAGTGAGCTAATAAAAAGAATTGAAAAAATGTTTTTAAAATACACTTTTGCAATTCAACTTTCCACCAATGAAGTTTTAATAACTATGAATAGAAATTTTACATTTGGAATTTCTAAATTTCTAATTTGCATAAATTAAGATTTTTTTAAGTTTAATTGATATTTTTCATATTTAATTGATAATTTTTCATATTAAATATTAACATCAATTTCATAATTGAAAAAAATATTTTTAACAAAATTGCCGAAATCATGTATTCGGCAACCGACTTGTGTAATAGACGAATTCTGCATAACATATATTACCAAAAAAAGAATTGTTTTATTGTTTCTATAATATTGTTTCCATAATACCAAAAAAAGGTCGGTGTCGCCAAGTAAAAAATATTGCGAGTATAATAAATTAAATCAATAATTAAAATTTTCCTTGCAAAGTATTTGAAGGTATTGCTCAAGTTTGGCACTTAAAAATTCAAAGAAGCTTGATATATGATATTTCGATACTTTTCCAGTCAAGTACAATCAAGTTGTACCTAAAAGACAAAAGTAATTTATTATCTCATAGATTGAATTTTAGTCTCCTTTAGATAGATAATTTTTATATTTATATTTCATAAGTTGTAAAAACTGTATATTATTGAAAGTAACTATCACATTATAGACGTTAGAATTATGTATAAAATTTGTTAATTGTGTAACGTTTGTTTGTATTTTAGAGGATTTAATAAAAAAATCGTTTATATCTTGTCTTTAGATAGTAAAGATTAGTTTAAAAAGGTATATGAAATTATTAAATATTTATTGATAAATAAAGAGCATTAATAATTACCAATAAATACCAAGAGCATTAAAAAATACCGTTGGGTTGCAATAAGACTTATTAATATAAGCGAAATTAGTTATATCCGATTAAAAAAACATTAATCGTTTTGAATATAAAATCGCTAAAGAGTGCTAAAACATACCACTCAACCAAATCAGATTATTTGAATCGCCATAACTTCAGACAATGTAGGTAAAACACATAAGTCAAATGAGTAAAATTTAAGCACGTGTTAAAGAACAATATTTAAATTTATGACAATTGATATTGTTTATCTATTTAAACAAAAATTAGAAATACATTTTTTATTTTCTTTTTAATTTTTTATTAAAGTTTATCATATAATTAAATGTAAAAGCTAAAGAAATTCGGAAATAAAATTATAAATTTTTTTTATAAAACTGACCAGACTTATTTGTGAATATATATTTATAGTTAATTTGTTCTTACTTATTCTGATGATAAATTTATATCTTTTTCAATTATTTTTCATTTTTTCAAAGAAAATTTTGAAATGAATAGCATATAAAAGTTTAAGGAAGAAATAGAAAAAATAAAGTTAGAAAATTTTTAAGCTATTTTTAAAATATTAGAAATTTCGGTCTAATTGGTGAATTATAAATATTTTTCGTAAAGTTTATTCGTTCTTATATTTGTCTGTTTTTTAATTATATAAATTCCATATGATGTTTATAATTTTGTATTTATTCGTTATATTTTCTTTTTCTAATAAATACAACGTTTTATATTCGTAAAGTTCGATATTT
The DNA here is from genome assembly GCA_001938485.1 of Girardia tigrina. Lineage (NCBI taxonomy): Eukaryota > Metazoa > Platyhelminthes > Tricladida > Dugesiidae > Girardia > Girardia tigrina. The sequence goes on from MQRK01225569.1 coordinate 12,392, forward strand.
AACCATTTATATTTTCCATTATACAACAATTTTCCTTTTTTAAACTTTTTTATGAAAATATTTTATACCTAGAAAGTTGACTAGATTTTAAAAAGGAAATTGTATTTCTCAAAACTGAAATAAAATGCAATAATATTTCTAATTTTGTTAAATATTTTTGAAATAACGTATTTTCCAGACAAATACATAAAACCAAAAAATAAAAAAAATATTTATTGAATTTTACTATGATTGTTCTACCTCGCCGTGCAGCTGCTACTCTAGCTAAGCAGAGACTTCAATACGTCTCTTCGTCCTCATTTGATGGCAATGACGATACTCAAGGAGGTTCCGATTTAGAACCCGATGCTGTTCTCGACGATCCCCATTCCTCTGCCTCAAGTGAAAGTGATTCAACCGTCGAATTGCCAGCAGTTATTCAACCTACCCTTATAAATGCCACTTAATTGGTCTCGAGAGATGTAGAGATCGCGTGACAGCAAAATCACGTTAAAAAAACTGTACAACCACGTCGTCCTAATGTCATCCGACAATGCCAAGGTGCTACCGCTGCTTCCCTACAGCATTGTGGCAGAAGGCCTCTTAATGTGTTCACCATATTCTGCACTCCATCTCTTGTAAGGAAAATAGTCACTTACACGAACATCGAGGGCTCTTGATTTCATTGCAATCAATGGCGCGTGACAACAGAAGAAGAACTGCTTCGTTTTTTGTCTCCTACTCCATACTGGTGCTGACCACGCCAAGAACTCAAGCATTTCGGAGCTGTGTTAGGATGGTCTCCCGATTTTCAATCAACTGATATCTCGTTACGGCTTCAATGCTCTGTGACAATTTATTCTGTTTGACGACAAATCGACTCGTGCTGAAAGACAAGCTACCGACAAGTTTGTTTGCGAGAAATTTTCAACGACATTGTCACAAAACTGCACACGGCCTATTACCATAGTGAATATGTAACGGTGGATGAGCAGTTGATCACATTTAGAAGACGCTGTCCGTTTAAAATGTTCATTTCATAAACACAGAGACCAAGACTTATTTTCATATTTTTTAATTAATTTTAATTGTGACAAATTCCACAAAAAATTACACTATCTTACATGCAAACACTCACGCATATCGAATCACACACATTCACAGATAAACATTTTACAGACCTTATTGGTCAATTCAAACCAAACAAAGAAGATCACATGATCTTCATTTAATCGATTTAAATCGATTAATAATCATAATAATAATATTGCGGCAAATTTCAAATTACATTTGTTAGGGCTCCGAAATATACATATACTTTTGATAAAATTTTATGTAGAAAAAATTTAAAATAATTTTTTTGGTAAAATTATTAATATCAAACAAAATAATATTTAGTTTAGCAAAATTTGGAATCGAAATTAAAAATATTTTAGTCTTTGTTTTATTTGATCAATTTTCAAGGTTAGGAAAAACTAGTATATAAACAACAACGAATTCAGTCATAATGGACAAAAACAATTTCCTGCAACAAATTTTTAAGAAGAATCCGCATAGAGTAAATTTATTTAAATTCTTTATTTTTATTTCTTTACTTGAACTTGAAGTCGAACTAAGTATCCTGTATAGGAGAAGAAAGTTCATTTTGACTTTAAGGGTTTACCGGTTATCGTTCGTTTAGAAGATTTAGAGTTTGAAAATTAACAAACTGTGATCTGATAAACTCGCATCGTATATCCGTTTGTGAATACGTCTATTGATATTATTGAATTGAACAATAAAAAGCTGTGTGCTATTTTGTGTTATTGGAAAATAAAGTTTTGAAAAAGAATTTTGTATTCATTCATTTATATATTTATGTTGGAAGTCCTTTCTGATTAATTGGAGTCAGATTAAAGATTAAAGAATAAAGATTTTTGTTTTATAAAAGTAAATAATTATATTAAAAATTTATAATACCCAACACATTTTTGAAATATAAATTCAATTTCTTAACAGCCGAGTGAAACAAAAGTTCAATTCTTGTTTATTTATTGTAATTAATTTATTTAATTTATTGTATTTAATTATTTGTTAATTTAATTTAATTTTTACTTTAATTGATTTAATTAATTAAATTTTATTTATTTAAATTATTTTTACTTAATTATTTAATTTATTTATTTTCCTTAAAACTGGCAAATGTTCGGTCAAACCATGATTTTCGCTTCATAGGCCTTATCACCCACTTCGTAAGTTCTTTGTGTTCCTGTTTCCATCGGTGTGTTCTTTTCTTTTATTTTTTCTCTTAAGTTTTCTCTGTTCATTTTACTGTCACTGTACCATTGTTGTCTGTCTATCTTTCTCCCAAATTCTGCTTCTGCCTGGCTGCATCCTATCGTTTTCTGTTTTGTAGCGTTTATCGCAAATTTAACCTCTGGTAGCATTTCCGTAAAACTCATGTTTTTCCTCTCTATTAAGCTTGCTTTGTTGAATTCGCAAATGGTTCGGAATCGTCTCTCAATTATCCCAATGATATTATGGTGTTATCGACTCGAAACGATCAGTTTAATGCTCCTTGCCTCCAACATTTCTTTAACTCTTTTAGACTCAAAACTTTTACCACAAAAAATGCATCTCTTTTGGTGCTCCGAATTTTAATATCCATTTTTGTAATATAGTTTGTATAATCGTTTCTTCGTCCTGTCTTTTAATGGCTTTCAAGCTTACATATTTACTGAAATGGTCTATTATTACCAAAATGTACCTCTCTCTTTTTACTTCTTTTCATTCCACGGTCCACAAATGTCTATTGTTGTGGTCGACAATACAATTATATATTTACACTCGCAAAAACCAGAAATATTGACAAAGATCAATTAAAACCAACGACACCAAAAAAAGAAGAAAGACGTTGACTAGAAAAATACATTTATTGATAAACACAGTGCATTAAAAATCGTTTAATCTCCGTAGAACATTATTGTGAATATGTAGAGGCCCGTGAGAAGAATTGAGGACCCTTAAAAAAAGAAAAAAATCAATTAAAAGTGAACCCGAAATAAATAAAGTTACCTGTAGGAATCTCCGCTGCAACTGGGGGTCATGCGACCCTCCCCGCATAGCCCTTTGTGAGACCGATCCTTGAACGAGGTCCACGAGATCCGGATGCAATGCCCTGAGAAGTTATTACCCTGTAAAAATTAGAAAATTAAATAACAAAAACAAAGCCCAATTAAAAACTTACCATGAGTCAACAATCACCCGACAATTTTGACCGAGTCATCAGTGACGCGGCCGCACACAGATTCCGGAATTTGAAGATGTGCCACGACATACAGACACCGATTCCTATAGTATAAGAAAAATTTTCAAAATTTTTACGAAGTCACACCTACATAGGCCGTCCAATCAGAATTACGGAAAATCCCAGACAGTCGGCTGGCAGCGATTGATTGGTTAAGAACAAATGAAGGGATGTCCACCCAACATTATATAAACAGCGATCACTTCGCCACCAAGAAGCCCCTAATAACAAGATAATCAACAACTAAAGCCGAGAAACGAAACCGAAGATACAGAACAAAATACGAACAGAACGTAACGAGACGAAATCAGAGACGCAAAATCGAAGGAGACAATTGAGACTGAGCGACGAATTAACAGTCCGGCGAATTAGGAGCGCAGCGAAACTATTCCAACTTTGCGATAGGAGACTCCCAGGCATTTCGACCCGAACGACGCGCCAATGAGCGAAGCATTATATACAATTCATCAAAGAGTGACTTGCAGAAGAGACCTCTGGGCACCTACATCATCACTGTAATTCTAGCGCGATTTCATTAATTTAATTTAATATATTTCTTACATAATAAATGTATTTCAGTAAAATTTTATTTGATCATTAATTATTTTTAATGTGTTTGATCCTATTAATCTGAGCGGTTTTATTTAAGTGACTGATCTGGAGGTATAATTTAGTGAACATACCACAAATATAACGTTACTCAGTTTTACAGTTCTGATCATCTAGGTAGGGGCCGCCGTAAGCGCGAGCGCTCGTTCTTTTACCGTTTTCTTTGATTCATCAGCAACCATCCGTAGTCCCCACCGCCGTCATCGCCCCTCAATGGATATATCGCAGAGCGATTTACGGTCGACCGCGCCGTTAGCAGACGAGAGGGATTACATGATCCCGATAATCATCAATGTGACGTCGATAACTATCGAGTCATTCATCGAAAGCAGCCACTCCGAGTCGACGCTCGACCGGATGGAACCGCTGGTCAGCCTCTACCGGACGATTTATTAAAAAGATCGAGAGAATAAAAATGTCGATAAGAATTGTATATAATTAATTTAATAAGACTAACTTGAGATTTAATTACTGCGGTGAAACAAAAATTTTTTTTATACATATAATAAAGTATTTTAATAGAATTTTTTGTTGTTAATTAATTGAAAGTTTTATCGGAAATTTTATCGAAAGTTCTATTGATAATTTCATTGGAAAATTTTTCTAAAAATTTTGTTTAAAATTTTATTGAAACTTTATTAAGATTTTAAGACAAGAGTATGATAATAAGTTGAACAAAATATTGATAAAAACTCTCTTCTGACATTAGTCGCGAAAATAATATTAAGATAAAATCAAAATTTTTGATCTGGTGTGGATTTTTTGTAAATAATTATTCGAGTGGTTATAATTGAATTTCGACTATTAAAATCAGCTATTTAGAATTTACCCGTTTAAGAAATACGATTGA
>MQRK01225582.1:0-12241 GCA_001938485.1 Girardia tigrina
TGTGTAAAAAAGAAAATACAAAAGTTCCTCAAAAAAATATTTGTTTAAAAAATTCTAATTGTTATAGAAATAAATTTTGGTGTTCGTTATAATGTCTTGTGAGCAAGAATCCAATAACAGTCATCTTCAGATCACTGATTTTTTAGCTTTTTATCGCTTATATATCTGAAATTTATGATTATATAATCGATTACGTAAAATTAATCGAAATCTCTTAACAAATGGGATGTGATGGCCGTTTGAACATTAATTGAGTGTAGTTATACAGAAAGCAGCCATTCCCCAAATATGTATTTTTACACTTTTTATTTGCAATGAATTGAGAATTGTCTAATAATGTTCTGCTAAAAACAACCAGTCCGCTTGTCATAAAGTTTGTAAAATGCTTGTTTGTGGACTGGTTGGTGGCTCTACCTCATATTTTGTATATTTGGTGGACTGGCTACTTTCTGCACAACTATGCACAATTTTAGGATTACGAGACCTAAGATCTCGTCAAAATACATTATCACAAAAAGTTATTTGAAATGACGTATTTTTTGTTTTTTTAAAAAATTGCCATTATTTGTAAAATTTATTCACAAAAAGTTAGAAATCATTTTTTTTGTTTTTATGTGTTTAATATTTTATTGTTTGATTAAAAATTCTCAAAATCAAAAGTCATTCTCAGTAAAAAAAAATCTGTTAGATAAATTGATGTTTGTTTTAATTAATACGGGAACCAATTTTAATTGGTTAATGGTTGAAAAAATATTCTATTATTTATAGACCATAATTAAAAGATTAATTTTTATTAACAGTTGATATAAATAAATAAAAAAAAGTGCTTTGTGAATGATAATTTGATTTTTTTTCGTTTTTAATTATCTTTGTGTTTAAATATTTTCCATGAAGCTTATCGAAATAAAACTTGACTGTTTATTATTTATTTATTTCCAATTTTTCTAGTTTTAAAATGGTAATTTAGAACCTTTTAAGACATTTTTACATGAATTTCTTTTAAAAGTTATTGTTTCAAAAATAAATTAAACAGTATTAAGTATATTCATGACATTATATAAATATTCAAATGGGTAAATGTCTATTAAAAACATTAGCTTAGTATTTGTCTCTAATAAATTAATAAATAACAATAATTTAAATTATTATCTAATTAAGTAAAATTTTTATCCTGGTTTTCTCCTTCAACTCCTATATCACTGCCATTAACTGAAGTGTTGGTTGCCGGGGACCCTAGCATTCAATTAACCACTTTTTTCTTTCATTCATCCAATTCAGCGATGACATTGTCTTCATGTTACTTGATTGATGCATAACCAGCGACACTATGATGCACCCTCCTTCCAATATCATATCCCCGATCAATAGTGCCCTTCGAAATTTTCTTTGAAATCTTGGTCCATGATGCTAATAGGTTGTTCTGACATCTCGGCCGGTCTCTTTGTCGCCCTTCTAGGGGCGTCGATCTTTGCTGTCGTCACTATCACTTGGGTCAGCGCGTTTTGGCCAATCCTTTGATTTTTACCATGGCTCACTGTTTCGGATGCTCGTTCCATCCAAAATACTAACCCATTACACCGTCCAACATTGCTATGGCATCCATTCCTAGCAGAACACTGACTCTTATTCCACTGAGGTCGTTCACTAGCAGTACCCAACACCGTATCCAATGTCAACGCCCCTTAACACATTTCTGTCGGCCCGCACACCGTTACTTAATTGGATAATAATTTAAATTATTATATTCTTTATTTATTAATTTTTTAGAGACAAATATTACGGTAACGTTGGATACCGTCCATACTCACGAAATTAAGAAAGTGAGTGAGGAGGATAGCATAAAATGTCCGCCAACGCTCCTTTTCGCACATCAGTCGGCCCGCACACCGTTTGAAGATTCTCTGAAATTATATCCATTTGCCTTGGATTTATTAGTCTCTATTCACCATTGTTATTGATCAGTCAGTGTCTACAAACGCTCTTACTTTTCTACATTCTACGCGGACTTTCATTGTCGGTAACTTGGCACTGCTCCTTGCTAACGTTCCACTCATGCAACAGTGGAGGGTTGCTATTTGGTTCGCGTACTATGGTAGCGTCGATGGCAAGTTGCACAAAAATGGTTTTTGCTGTCACACAAGAAACCATACCTAACCAGAGTAGTTCTGATACTCAGTGGTGCCAATTTCATCCTGAACTCACATGTGTTCCATATCTCCACATTTGAAACAGAGATCGGTTTCGGCGGATGTTGCATTACTGGTTTCCGCCGTAGCCGTCAAACCTGAAACGATTGGCGTTCCGATCAAGCTTGTTGTAACCGTTATTGTAGGTTGACTGGTGCGAAGTAGTATGCACGTCACGGTGATTAATTCCTGCAAATTGGCCTTGAATGTCACTGTCTCTAATGTAATATGTCTGGCTGTATGCAGAGGAAGACTTATCAAATACGCTTGTTTAATAAAAAAATCCTGCAGAACTTCTCTTTGATATATGATGGTCCAAAAGCAGCCGACAATGTTGCTTTGATCGATTCGTAGTCCTCTTATTCTTTGACTGACAGGCCTGTGAATAGTTTGATTTTGTGTGCCGATTATTCGAGAAAACAAAATTTCTCGAGTATATTGGCTTGTTCTGATTGGTTAACTAATTACAGTTATTTGAAATTAATGGTGATTTTAAAATCACCGTTTTTTATGTTCAAGAAAATTTTTTATCGAATCGATTATTTATGTCACTAAGTTTAAAAACGAATTATTGATTATTTTGTTTCAAAATTTTGTGATTAATTGTACATGTATTTTGGCGAAGAAATTATACGATTTGGTTTTTGACTGAAATTTCGAATTTGATTTTCGTTAACAATTTGAAAATGAACCAATTAAAAATCTTTAAATCGGTTTGGCACGAACAGCAGCAGCAAATGCGTCATGACTCTGCTAACATCGGTCAGTCTATGGCAACCTGGGGCTGTATAGAACACCAACAATTAATGAAATTCTTGGGTAGTACATACAGAATACCAAACAAAATAAATATGTAAATAAAAACTTACCCAGACGAATAAGAAAACATTATTTGTAAATAAACAATTCTATTTTTGTATTTATACCAAATAATCTAATATCATAATATATAATTTGAACAAAAATTTAATACGGATTTTCCTCAAAAACAATGTTTTAAATATTCGCAAGTGGGAAATTCGTAGTAAATTAACAAATTATTAGAAGCAGTTCAATATGAGGATGGGTCAAATGTTGAATGTAAGGAAAATTAATTTTTTAATGAAAGGAATAACATTTTTAGGGTAATACTTTTTGTCAAATATTGCAAAATTTATTTATTCTTATTTTTTCCAGACAAAGTCAAACAATAACTGTTTTTGTATTGACAAAATATTGTTCTGTTTTACAACTGTGATAATAACGGACAATCAATTTAGCAATCCTCTAAGTCTCATAACTTTATTACCTAACCGCATCGACGCACGCTCTCAACATCCGAAATACAACGAAGGACAATTATTCTTGACACGACACGATATACGACCGTTTTCCGTCGATTTTATGTTTTTTGTATGTTTTTCATTACGATCTTTAGTGTTTGTAGCTTTTTTAAAGCAACGATTTTAGTAACATGGAAGATTTAAGATAATTCCATTTCCATTACTTTCCCATCTTATTTGTTTGAAGTCCATCTTGATAAACCAAAAGTCATTTAATCTATTTTGGTTGTCAGAGAAAATATTTCATTTTGTTTCAAAATAATTTAATTCAGCTCCTATTAATCTGCTGGAAGTCTTCTGGGTTTTAAGGATTTGATTTCAGTAGTAAATAAAATTGATTTATATACTATTTCTGCTAATAAAATTCGTTTTTTTTCGTCCGACGATTAAAAGTTTACTTTTGATGATTTATCTCCGAATGTGAGAGGACAAAAAAAGAACAAAAATTTTCATTTTCATTTTTAGTATTATTCTTATTATTATATAAAATTGTATAATTTTTTTAGATAATAAAACAAAGAAAAAATAAATATAAAAATGAAAGATCAAATTTAAAATCGAAAAATCTTTTTCAAACCGGAAAACTTTCAAAAATTATGCAATTTATTTAAATGAAATTTATTGTAAAAATTAAATTATTTATAAAAATTTATATAAACCTTTTTTATAAAATGTTGTCTTTTTTATTAATATAATTTAATGTATTTATAGTGTACAACGAATACTAAAAATATTTATATTTATATTAATTTACAACATAGTTATTTGTATAATAATAAACTATATTATTATTTATAAAAAGTATTTATTCCAATTTATTTTTTTTCTTTTTTTACAACATCCCTGGGGACCATTCAGTAATTGGTCGTTCCTGTAATGGAAAATAATAAATTATACAATCTGAAATTATTCAACGGAATGTAAAACAATTATAATTTAAAAAATTAATAGAAATAATATATATAATATTGTGAAGCTATACTTAAATATGCCTTAGAAATATCAGAAGAATCAAGAATGAATTTCTAAATTGAATTTAAAAAATAAAGGAAAGTCATTCTTAGCTACTAACAAGAATTCGCTCTTCTCAATCAGATAATAACAGAAAAACAGTTCGCATCCAAGGACAAATTCGCTTTCAAACATAACATTTTGTTCTGATGCCGAAAATTGATAAAAAAATCCTTTTAAAAAAACCCTATTGGTTCGGCTGAACTATTATTATAACGATCTTTTTTTCTATATTGACCTAAATTTGTTACATTTTATTTTTATGACTTAAGAAAAAGTAATTACCAATATTGGAATTCTTCTTGTGATAATTTACCATTTCTTTTTACTGAGTTGATTTTACGATTGTTAATATTTCGTTTCATTTGTTATTATCATCCCTTATATTCATTCTCTCAGTTGGTTTGTTTGGTTCAAATCTTTTAGCCATCATTTCTGTCACTTTTCATTATCGGATCGAGTTGACATTTTGCAAACTTACGAAAAAAAATAAATTAAAACATTAAAGAAAAAACTGAAATTTACTCAAAAACTATTTTTACATTAAAACATTTTATAAAATACCAAAAATTCTACTAAATTATTTAACAAAATTTTAGTAATATAAAATTCATAAATATACTTAACTATTAAAAAAAATCGATCAAGCCAGTATGGGTGACAAAATAACCAACCGGTTAAGGAGAGACTTTTCATGTATTTCAGTGCGGCACAACTGTCGGACCACGGTGGAATCTCGAACTATTCGGTTGTACTCGAAACAATTTTGTGTAATAATTTGGTGCCGATCGCTGATTTAGATAATCTGGTCGTTGAAGCGTCGATTTCACACATAAAACTACCAATAAATTGCTTTTAACATGAGAAAATTATAGAAAGAGTAAAATACCCTGAGGGGCTGTCCATAAATGACTTTACGCAGGAGGTGGGGAAGGGTACCAGAATTTTGTGACGAAGTGGGACAGGGGGGAGGGGTTTTTTGAGAAATGTGACGTCACATAGAATTGATGCACGTGCTTCAATCCCCCAAATTATTAGTCTGTTTATCAACTTTTTTCATTAAGTTAACTGATAAAATAAACCTAACATCTTAAAAAACGAAGGCTATACATATATGTATAATGGCTAACATTTTTGTGAAAAATTTTATAAAAAACTTTATTTTTTAGCACTTTACAAAAAAATAACATCTTCTTAAAAACGAAGCCAAAATATATACATGTTACGGCTTAAATTTTTTGGAAAATTTTCGGAAATGAGAATCAGAGACACGAAAAGGTGGTTACGGTTGCAGTCAATCACTTTCTTAAGCTAGATTTCGATGCTTTATTCGACATTTCCAATGCTCCATGAAGAAGTACATTTAATAGAATCGAGAGAAAAATAGCGCCACTTAGTAAAGAACTTACTGGATTGATATTGCCACATGACCGCTACGGTAGTTATTTGAACAAAAGAGGTATTACCATGGACGCTGATATAGAGAAAAGGAAAATGTAAGAGGGGAGTTAGAGCTTTGTGACGTCATATTTGATGGGGATCAGGCTTTTTGGGACGAGGAAGGGGGATGGAAATCTGCTAAAATCGCGTGAAAGGAGGAAAAGCCTGTGATTTTTATTAAATAAATTAATAATTTTGAAAGAAAATAATTTTAATTGCAAACTTTTATCAGATTACTTGATCAATGGATCAAGCTTCTTCATCTGTGATCGATATTCAATTAGATTCTCCCGGATTAATCTCAAGAATCAATGAAAATTATAAATAATAGATATTCAAAAATTTCAAGAATTTTGTTTAAATAATTATTTTAAAATTCTATCTTTTTGTCATAGGCGATTGACGCTCTTTTTTCTTCATTGTTATGATTATCGTCAGATTAAGAAAATAAATGAATATTACAATAAAATAATAAATATATGAAGTTGGTAATTTGTCTTCATTTATTTTATCAAAATTTAGTATTCTTTTTTTCATTTTTGAAGAATTCTGCAACGTAAACTGTTAGTTTTTTTCCTTTGTTTTTCAATTTACGTCAACTTCAATATTCCTTAGTAAGAATGTCACAGTGTAGGGGGATGAAACTGCATACGTTGTTGAATCCCTTTTTTATTCTGGATTATATTTAAATTATAAGTAACCTAACAGTCCCTCGATAGACATCATATGGGGTTGTCAGTTATCCGCTTATGAGCTCTCTTTGGACCTACTGTACAGAACTACCAACTTTGTTCTGATGTTCCATAGTTTCACATTTCTTTGACTGATCCAGTGGACTTAAAATAGCCACTAAATGTACATTTGAAGGACTATTTAGCTTTAAGATCTATCAGCCAGTATCATATGTGTTGTTCTAAGACGGTCGTTTCTTCTGTAGCATTGTCTGTCTCTACGGTCCGAGTCTGAGTTATGCGGGTTATTCATTATCTTCTTTGTTACTTTTTGATGTTATTTCTAGTTTTCTGCGTTCAAGTAATTGAATAGACAATGTCGTATTCGTGTGGTCCTTTGTGTAATGGTACGTCTGTCATCATTGAGTTGAATAACTCTTGGAGCACAGTTGACGTTGAAAGGACTTTTGTTGAGTATCTTCGTTTCTAATGAAGTAGTTATTTTTAATGTGCCGATTCAGATCTTTCTTTTCGGAAAATTCTTTATTGCAATTTTCTCTTGGGCATTAGTAATAATAATGTATTTAACATACTTTAATAAAATATTGGTTTGTATTTGTCATTTTTAGGTATATTTGTAAAGATATGAATGAATAAACTTAGCAATATTAGTATATAAAATTTATTTGAACAATTAACGGAAAAAGAAAATGTTAATATTTAATCACAAAATGTAAGAGTCAGGTTGGTTTCGAAACTTTGGATAATAAAACTTCTTAATCTTATTAATGATGTTTAAGATTGATTAATGGTTTTTGAGTTGTAAACTGTTTTTGATGTTGTAAACTGTTTAGCGGTTGACTCAACTGGTATAAATAGGAAGTAATCTTCTCTTGCGTTTTGGCTCTCAATGAGTTGATATAATTTAGTTCACTGAGCGATCTACTATAAGAATTTCGATCAGTTTTCTTAAACATATCAGAAATAGTTTATCGAAAAGTGTTGTTGAATAAAGAGATTAGAAGCAGAGGTTAGCGAGAATAAGTCAATCTTGCTATTATGGGTATAAAATTTATATATATTATTCCAATTTTACATTGTCCAATATTATACATAACTATCTTTACACAAACTTGCTATGTCTTACCTGTGCAAGGAAAATACAAAAAACACTTTTTTACAGTACTTATTCAATGGACAAATGATTTATTTAAATATTTTATTTTAAATTCATTTTTTTAATATAATTCCCAAAACAATTCATTAAAAACAATTATTCGAAAATATCAATTTTGATTAATTATATTTTAAGCAAACGTTACAATTTTTGATTTTATTAAAGTTTAATAATTGAGAAAGTCACTTTCTTCTTTTCTTTGAAAAGAAATAAAAATGACAAAAAATGATTGCAAATCGTCTTTCAGTTGACAGTCGTGTTGAAATATTCCTTTCGTTCTTCTGTCGATTAGAAAACAAATATATTATTCATCTTTCCTCTGATTTATGTTAAAGATTCTCGATTATTTATACGATTTTCACTTTTTATATCTCTTAAGACATCTAGCATCACACTTATCTCGAGACTCAATTAATTATTATTAAGCGTTAGGAAAAATTATTAATAACATTTATCAGTTTTAATTACTGGGTAGTGTTAAGTAATGGCATTTCATTCTCATCCCCCTTTACACTTAGATAAACATCTTTCACAGTTACTTAAGAATATGGAAGAAATATACTGGAGCTTCTGGGAATACGTCCATGGGCCATCATTGGTATTTATATTTTTGTTTCCAATCAACATCACCAGAATTGAAAATAAAATTTTTAAGAATGCTGTGGACTGTTCTTATAATTATCTAAACATTTCGAAATTTTCAAGCTTTTATAATTTTTATCATTAAAGTCTTGCTTTTTTACTAGTTTATTGAGTTATATCTTCTTTATGAAGTATTTTAAAAAAGAAATAATTACTTTCCAATGAGAAAATTATGGGCAAAATTGAATATTCCGGGTCCTGAAAACCATTTATTGGTTTTTTAAGGTACAGAAACAGCTCTCCGAAAATCGGGTTATTTAAATCAACAATCGGAGCTGAACTGTTTTATCAAATATTTTCGATCCTTTCGTGATCCAACAGTATGACCTCACGAAAACGCACATCAAAATGCTACCCTTAACCGGTCGGTCATTTTGTAACCCCTAGAGGCTCGATCGGACAACTTGTTCGACTTGTGAATCCCTAATCTCGACTCTGAATCTATCAAATTGTTGAAATAACCCACAAAATCCTACCAAGGGAAAATCTCTATCGACTTTGTGATCTCTTTGGTTATTAACTTAAATAACTATATATTACTATATATAGTATTATTTATCATTTATGTCTTTTAATTTGTGTACTAGTTTGATAAATACACATATTTATTATAAGTTAAATATAAAAAATATATGACACTTAGTAGATAAAATTGAAACTAATTAATTATTCGAAAAATAAATTTTAACTCATCTTTAAATGACTTGGTATTTATTAAAGATGGTTGATTTGGTGAAAGCTCACACGGATGAATGGACGTCAATGAAATTGCAGCATCGCAAGGAAGAGCACGACTTATGCATGTCGTTCTTAGAGAGTCGACAGGAAATTTTAATAAAGGTCATGAAAGAAGTTCAGGAAGATCAGAAGAAAGAATTGAAAATTATCCAAGAGAGAGAAATTAAAGAAATGAAAGCTCAGCAAACAAAAGCATCCATTGACGCAAATAAGTAATGATTTTTAATTATTTATAAATTATCAGTAGTTTATTTGAAATAATAAATTTTTCAGAAATGTAATGAATGACAGAAAATTAAAAAACAAAGCGGAAAGAGATCGAAGAATCAGAGAATTGAATGATTACAACACCAAACGGTTCATTGATCAGCGGAAAGCTCAAGCTCAAAAACAAGAGAGACAAACTCAGGAGTTAAACAAGAAACATGAAGAACAAGAAAAGGAAGTAATGACAGCCATTGATAAGGTTTGAGAGATTCTTTTATCCTTTAACATTTATAAATCACTTTACCATTATGCATAATGGTAATTTGAAAAACTAAGTACAAAAACTTTATAATTTTAAAAATAGAATATAAATTTATTGTTTAAATAAATTTCTACAAAATAATTTTCACTGACAACTTTACGGATGGATAAAGTAGAACATGACATAAACCAATGTCCATTACAACAGGCCAGAAAAAAACAGTAAAAACAATAATGTTTAGCAAAGATTAGCTTATTCAGCTATTGCCTTAGTGTAAGAACTGTTCTTAGTTCACGCCGGAGTGCTTGATATTCATTGTATCATGACCTTCATGGGTATTACTCTCTGACGTGTCCACTCTTGTTCTTTCACTATGGTCTGGTTGAGTGGTGCGAGAAGTTGATCCTAGGGATGTCTGTGAAGTATCTGGTATCTTCTGCTCATTCAGTCTCGAGTACTATCGACTTGGCTTATAAACCATCGACGCAAAACGTGCTTCTATTCTGAACTCATTTTAGGCAGGGGGTGCCTATTACCAGCAAACGGCCCTATTTTGGCTTTGAAAAAACTCTTGAATTTTATAAATTCTCAGTCAAAAATAAGTCTTTCGTCATCACAATGCAGTAGCTCGATCGTCAACGCTTACATGGTCAAAATTGTCTGAATTTCGATTAAAATTGCAGTGACATACCGCATTTTCAAGATGTAGCACTGAAACACTTCTTCTTTTAAAATAATAAAAACGACTTATAAAAAGGATGTGTATATCTATTTGATCATTATCCACAACTTTATATTATAAATAATATGATGATCTCGATGATCTGACAAAACAGTTTCTTTTTGTTTTTTGGAATGAATATCCTATTAATGTGGCAAAAAAGTTTCTTCCGTTACTCCTCTGTATTTCTAATTTCTAAATAAAACAAATATAAAACAACAAATATATATTTCTACACAACAGTATATTCACCATTACAACAAATAACATTTTCAGCGTGTGTAAAAAGTGAATTCATGTGAAAGTTTTTCTCGTGAGAGATTCCTCATAATATCACTGACCGCTTGTAAGACCTCTTCCTCACTTGCAAATGATGTTGTTCTTAGTGATCCTTTTAAAAAATCTCGTGAGAGATTCCTCATAATATCACTGACCGCTTGTAAGACCTCTTCCTCACTTGCAAATGATGTTGTTCTTAGTGATCCTTTTAAAAAATTGAATAACCATTTGTCACACTGATTTAAATCAGTTTGTTTAATCAATTCAACATGTTTTTTTCTGAAAAAACTCCGTGGTAAACTTGGATGAATGTGGTCGAGCATTATCATGCTCCCAAAGAATTTCTCACATATTCACTCGTCGTCTGTCTTTACTAAACCTCGTAAGACTATTTTGAATGAATTCTGTACATCTTTCAGAATTGATAGCCTCACCAGATTTTGTTACTTCGATATGAAACTTACCATCAGCTGTGAATGCCAAAATAAGCATTGTTCTTCGTCCAAATTTTTTGTTTTGAACAGCACGTTGTCGAGGATCATCTCCGCTTGCCCATACTCGTAAGTCGGATCTCCATAATGTAGGGGAAAATGATACTGTTATCCATCGTTTCATTAAGTATTCTTTCCCATATTGTTGCACAAGTTGCAAAAAAATTATTGCGGATTCAATACGATGTCGTTTGTGATCATCAGTCAGTTGACAAGGCACCCAGATACTCAAAATCTTTTTCCTGTTCAAATTTTCATGGAGGATTGTTCTTATTGATTCTTTGTTGACATCAAGCATTTCACTTATGTATCTTAAATACATTCTTTCATCCTGCTCAATTATGTTCCTAACTTTTTCAATCAAATCATCAGTTGTTGTTGCTGAAGGACGTCCACTTCGTGGGTGATCGTCCAACGATAGCCGCTTGCCTGAGGTAGAATCAGAGAACCAGTTTCTTATTGTGCGTTCCGTTGGGCAATCATCAGGGAAGGTATTGAACAGCTTTCTATAGGTTTCAGCTGCAGTCGTTCCATTGTTCCACTCAACGTATGCATAGAATCGACTGTTAGATTTTGAACACTCCATTTTTACCGACAACCTTTTAAATCCAATATGAAAAGTGATCATATGACACAAATTAATATATATATCTCGATTGATTTTTTTGCCAAAAAATATTTATAAACATGAATTAACAAAAAAATAGCATTAGAATGGTAATTTTCTTTCTTATTTAGAAGTAGAGAGCAGCGGAAAAACTTTCTTGCCATATTAATATTTAGCCAAAAGATGAAATCTTTTTTAATATCTGATGTTACATTTTGTTCAAGAATATGAAATTTTTTAAAAAGGTGTGAAAACCATTTCTGATACTGATTCACACTCACAGCTTCATCATACCATGGATCCTGAATCTGTTGGATTTGACGGCAGTGACTTAACTGAGTCTTTGGAAAATATTCATTATGATAACAAATAATTTTCCAAAATATTGAGTTTAAATATAACTCTTTGGTTAATGACTTCCTAAAAACAGTAGTAAATAATCTTATACTAATTCAATGTATATATATATATATATATATATATATAT
>MQRK01225585.1:12029-25234 GCA_001938485.1 Girardia tigrina
TAAATTGACTTTCGTCAATGATTAGATTGAATATCAAAATGATATTTTTTTTTAAAAAAATTTAAAACGCTCAGTGTCAAGGTCAAAGTGTGTAGGTATGTTTTTTGTTCACGAATCTAGTTCGATTTAATAGAAATTTGCATTTAAAAAGTCTGCTACAACGCTGATTATCTAAAAATAAACCAGACAATGAAAGGTGCACAGTGACTTTCTGAACGCACTGTACTTAGATATTGTAGAAAGATAGTTTTGTTAAAGTTTATTTAACACATTAGAGTCCGCTCACCCGAAAACGCACACTATGCGCGGCACTTCTGTGAGTCCGTTCGTGCGATTGTACGTACAAAAAATATATACGAACTAAATTTTTTTTGTGATTCCATCATGAGATGGTGTTACAAATATTTTAGATACTGTTTAATAATTTGAATTATGAAAAATATTTTTATTTTTGTATAAAATGGTTAGCAATGAGAGCTATTCTAATTTCTTCAAGAGATGGCAGTATAAATATTTAAAATGCTATTCTATTATTGAATATAGTTCCGTCATTGCCACCAAATATCTGACAAGTATCTGAATAACGTTTTATAGTAATTTACATACATAAGTGCGTAATTCGACTTTTTTAGGATAATGCATTTGTACCTAATGGTAACTAATAATTTGTAATCAAATGTAATAGTTATAAATGTGTAATAAATAATAATAACACCGTCTTATGGCACTCTATACTAATTTCACGGTAGAAAATTTGGGAACCTAAACCCCTAACAACCATATAATTTAATAAAGCTTATTAGTTTAAAAATAAATATATTTAAATAATATTTATATTCTATATAATTTATAAAATAATTAATGCGCGCGGTGCCACTGGAAACGCATTGGCACCCATAAGACACATGTGTGATAGAGCTCTCCTTGTGTTTATTTTTAGCCTAGATTTTTTATGACTGACCCCGAAACATTTTTTACGATACACACAAGTTCAAGGATATCAAGGGCCATATTATTTCTATAATAAAATAGCTTTTTTGTACTTTATCCCGCTGGTAAATGCACCACAGATTGAAACCCATTGTTATGTTTACATATATCGATGCAGTATACCCATTTGAAGGCATCTGTGAAGTTTCGTTGCAATTGATTCGTTGGTTTATTAATTATATCAATTTTACGAAAAAATGTATAATTGGCATTTTTTGCGTAATTCGCCCGGACTCCATACAACATATAATGCGGAACGCTGCGGATCGTAATGTGTTAAGAAATTGATTCTTGAACATGTTTCAAAGTCTCATACCCCATAATTAGCAAATATATTTTCATATTTTTTAGTTTTAATAAAACATTTTTATTATATGTTTAATTATTTAGATGTTATTGGAAAATAATTGCAAATTTTATTTCGATTTAAGATTTAAGCGACTTTACTTTGTTCATTTTGAATATTAATTAATGGATTGTAGTGTCTTATCAACAATGATTCTCAAAACTCTCTCTCATACTGTGAATGTAAAACAGAAAACTCATTCTTCGAAAGAAAAGAGATTCTGTTTTTACAATGTAACCGACGATTTTGAATGCTCCGAGTTTGACTAATCCGAGTTTTGAGATTACCATTTGTCTCTCCCATGCACGAGATTTTACATATTAAATTTTTAAACCATAATTATTTAATAATATCTTAAATAATTGAAATAAGGAAAAAAATATCCCCTAAAATCTAAATTTTTATAAAACAAACATTCAAACTTTCAAATATTAAATTATAAGTATTGATGATGGAATGCAAAATTCTGAAACATGTTTAATAATCAATTTCCTAAAAAAGCTTTAGCAAAGTTCCGATTGAGCCCCCACTTTTAAAATTTCTGCATATTAAAACTAATTCTTTAATTTATAATAATTTTTTTCATTTTTCTTTAGGATAAAGTAACATTAATTTGTAGTAAATTTTATTTTTTTCTTAAAAATAACAAGTTAAATGTTAAATCTAAAAAATATTTACGAAAAATTTCTGTTTATATACTATAAAAATTTAATCTAATCATT
Source organism: Girardia tigrina (assembly GCA_001938485.1). NCBI lineage: Eukaryota > Metazoa > Platyhelminthes > Tricladida > Dugesiidae > Girardia > Girardia tigrina. The sequence goes on from MQRK01225585.1 coordinate 14,088, forward strand.
TGTTTTAATAATATTTATTACAAAGTGAGTTTTTCAATTTTTTTATATTTATGTAAATGTTAATATTTCAGGAACGAAGCAAAATAAAATTATGGTCCAAGAAGGAAAGTCTTTAAAAACGGTTATCTTCTATTTTTTAAAAAAAATGATGGGGGCACAATCGGAACTGTTTCCTTTTTTTAAGTGTTATTGTTAATAATGATTATTTAAACAAACCTATTTTTCTGCACAATCGTCCAGGATAATTTTGGTGATGTTATTTCAGCATTGGAATTTGTGGTATATTTTTGAGTTTCGCTCATATGGAAAATCGAGTGATTAAATTCTAATTTTTATTAATCGAATTTTTGGCAGAAATTTTAATGGAATTTTTTTATCAAATTTCAGAACACTATATTTTTTACTAAAAAAATCCGAAAATAAAATCCAATATTTGCTCATTTTTTATTTATTTTCTTTAATAATCAGAAGAAGCAAACATTAAAAAAATTTCATTAATAATTTATTCGGATGAATAAAACATATTTAACGCGGAGACTAAAGTGATAAAGAAGCACAAAAGTCAAATCCCAACAGTAGATTACGTTCTGTCCAGTATCCGACAATTATCAAATGTTTCTGAATTTCGGATCCATTTAATATTTTTATGGATTAAATTTTCTTTTTCCATCATCAGCAATTATATTTGTTAGTAACCATTTTTTAATATTACTTTTTTATAAAGTTATTTTAAAAGGGTACAATTTATTTATTTATTTAATTTAATATTGTACTGGTAGTAATATTTCTGGACAGAGATAATATTGCTAATTCAACATACGTGTTGCCCTCAATAAGTAGTGAGCCTAACATAAAAATAATAATCCGATTCCAATGAAATTTATTTTTCATAACAAGCAAGTTATAAAGGTATCATTTCTCATAGAAATCTCCATTCACACCAACACATTTTTTACAGCGCACAACAAGGTCCAGAAAGGCTTTTACGAAGAATTTCGGTGGTTGTTGAGCCAAGAAATTTGAGACTGCATCCTTCAAGTCTTCTTTTGTAGCAAACTGTTGACCCCTGAGAGCTTGCTTGAGGTTGTTGAAGAGATGATAATCGGATGGCACCAGATCCGGGCTGTATGGAGGGTGTGAGAGCAGGGTGAGGCCACAACCCTCAATTGATGACATTGACAGCCCACTTGTGTGGATGGGTGCATTGTCGTGCAAATAATATAACTCACAAACTCTGCACTTCCTTCTCAGCTTTCTGATCTGTAGCACGAGCCGGGAGTAGTATTCACTGTTGATACGAACACCAGCTTCCGCAAAATCAGCAAGGATCATTCCATTTGCATCCAAAAAAAGTGGTGAGCATGAGAGGTTTTTTGTAAGAAGTTGATGATCGCATCTTCTTCGAACACCCTTCCTCTGGCAGCTTCCAATCTTGAGATTTACGTCTTGATTTTGGGACATAAAGGGCAAGTGGTGTTTCATCCATTGTCATAATATTCTGTAAGAAGCGGTCTCCAATACGTTCATAGAGGTTTAAATTTTCGTGGGAGCACATCCATCGCCGATCCTACATGTCTGCTGTTAAAAACCGTGGCACGAAGTGTGAACACAATTTTCTAATTCCAGTTTCCGCAAGCCGTGATTGTATGGTACCTATGCTGACATTTAATCGCATCGTTAGTTCTGGTGGTGATTTGTCGCTCACACTGCATGATTTTCTTTAGTTTTTTCGCTATTTCTTTGCCAATTTCACGTGGCCTACCTGACTTTTCTTCATCAAAAACAGACGTTCGACCATTTCGAAAATGGTTGAACCATCGTTTGACAGTAGATATGGATGGACTCTCTTCGCCATAAACAGAACTAAGCTCCACGAATATTTCTTCCCGGCTTTTATCGTATAGCTATTTTAGTCAATAACATTTATTTCCAAGCATTTAACAATCCGATATACAATTAGATAATTTTTCAGTAATGAATAATTCATTAAATTTTAATGTCTTTAATACACTGTGTTCAGAAATTTATTGAGAATGGATTGTACACAGTCTAAAAAATTTTCTAACCTGATTAAAAAATGATTCTGTTCTTTTTTGAAGTTTAACAATTTCAAATATTTTGGTATTTCATTGTTGATAATATTTCCTGAGGTATTACTATCTTGTTCTTTATTAACAAAATTTTAATAAAAAAATCATTCCTTAACGATTTCAAAGGATTTAAATTATCATATTTTTTAGAATGTTTAATGATATTTGTCTTTATTTATCATTTTTAGAAATTTGATTACCGAATTCTCATTAACCCTTTGAGTCATGAATTATTTTCCTTATGAATTATGGTTTTTTAGTTGGTGTTAGTGATTTTTTGGTGAACTTTAAATTGTTGAAAATATTTAAATTGAAAATCATATTTTTAGTTAATGTAAGTAAAAATAATGTTTACTAATTAAAATGAATTAACTTTTTATAAAAATTAAGTTTTAAAAAAAATCAAAATTAAAATAACTATTTCGGAGTAAAAAATGTAATTAAATTTTTAATTAATTATACAAGACTTTTTGGAATAAAATCAATTGTATATCATTAATTAATATAATTATATTTATATTTAGAATTTTAAAAATCTGGTTTATGAAAATTGAAAATAATGTTTCTCATAAATTTGTCTGTAAAAGTAATATGTGATAGAAATAAAGATTTGCGAATTAATGAATCCTGATTTTAATCACGAACCAAAGAGGTAAGGGGTTTTTAAATAACAGAGTTTTATAATTTTTTGTATCCAGTCGTCAATAAAAAAATATAGGATGTATCATATATGATACATTGTGACCAAAAGACTGTAAATGTTCCGAAATGTAGAAAGGAGTGAAACGAGTTTATACATAACAACACTATTTCTTATGTTATTCTGTGAAGCAGTTTCAAGATCAGTCCAATTTTTATTGAGTAAGATCAAAATTTCAAATGAAAAATCACTTTTTGTAAAAAATCTACAAAAAACACTGCACGCACATTTACTCCGACGACTATCTCAACCATATCTCCACAGTAATGTCATTTCTGTCACATGTTGATGATGTACTGATGCATACCATCTATGAAACTATTCGCAAAGCTTTATAGAAATGATACACGGTGAGTATTTGGGTCAAATTATTCTAACTTCCATACTACAGCACTAAGAACACGCGTATTACGTATGATACAAGGTGACTAAAAGGGTTATAATTGAAATTTTTAAAATTTCTATTTTTTTTGGAAAGTATTGTGTTTTTTAACTTTGATATCTTATTGAGAGAATTCATTGATAATGATTAAGTCGTAACTGTTTTATCAATTTAAAATATACACGAAAACAATCTTTGACTACATAGATTTTTATTTTCTTAATCTTTTTAAGGCATTTATTAAATCGAGATTATCTCCACAATAAATTGTATTAATATTTCTATTATAATAGTTCTGAAGAATTGCAAAGATCTTTTTACACACACTTTCTGTGGAAGAATTAGTATCAACCAGCACAACAATTTTTTTTATAAATCAAAAAAAAATTTAAGAGAAAAAACATCGAAAGGAATAATTATAAATAGTCATACGAGATGTTAATAGAATACTTATACACCAAGCATACTTAAATTCTTTGGACACGGGATATTTTTTTCTAAATTCATATCATTATATAACAATCAAATTAGGGAAAATATCTAAACGGAAATGTCCATCGGATCAAATGGGAGCCAGTAATTGGCGTTAATAATTTGATTTCCAATCAGACTCGTTTATTCGTTTAGGAACTATTTGCATAATAAATCGTAAGAATTTATGCAATTTGTTCTCCTTTTTATAGTATAAAATTATAAATTATTAATTAATCAAGTTTTTATTATTAAATAAATTGATTTATTCTTCTCATTAAATTAATTGAAATTGATTTAAAATTATACATATGATCACACAATTATATATTTTAAATCAAATTTATTAAACCAATTGAAATGTACTTTTCTATTAATTAATTTACATGGTTTAACCGTTATCACCAGAAGAACTGATTTAAAAAAGAGAGCTACCTATATAGTGCAGTTTAAGATTGTGTAATCGAATTTTATGTGAAGTGTGTTTTTGAGATGAATTTAGGTTTCAACAATTTATAAATAACGTTTCAAACCACCATGGGGCCCACATGGGAAGGCAAGGTAGGGAACTTGCCCCCTGGACAAATAATGTTTTAAAAAATTGAAAAAAAATATTTCGCTAAAAAATTGGAAAATTATAATTGGATGCTAGAACAATATTGACTGCTAAAATCTAAAAAGTATATTAGATAAATAGGTTGAGAAAAATTACATTCCGAAAATTCTATTCCAAAAATAAATTAATAATCAAATAAATGAATAACAAGGAATTAAAGATTATTTTCATAAAGATTTTTACTCTCTCATGGCCGGAAAAATAAGTGGTGTACTAAAACTTATTTAGGAACAATATCCTATGATAAATACCTTTCAAAGAGCATGCCTATTCTAATAACAATCAATTTGAATATTTTCTTTGTAATGTTGTTTATTAATGTGTTTTTTTTATAATTTTGAATTTGATAAGAACAAAACTGAATAATTAAATAAATTGATATTTTTAAAACAGTCTACCCAGAAGTTTGAAATTTTGCCCGGCCTCTTAGAAAAATTCTACCTAAGGAAAATTTCCCTCCCCCCTGTAAAAATCCTGTAGGCGTCTATGCAAACGACTAACTTTTCCTCTATTTAAAAAATAAATCGTAAGGTTTATATCATTTTCCTGCTTTGTATTACGAAGTTATTAATGTATAACACTGAGTAACAAAATTTTTCGAAAGTTTCTCTCGCAAACCGTTTTCAGAATTTTTTTGATACTTTTCAACATGCTGGTTTTGAATTTGTTATCGCTTTTCTTTTTCCGTTTCCGAATTAACCTAGGAATTAAAAAAAAGAATTTAGCAAAAAACCCTCATTTTTTAATTTTTTTCGTTTCAGATTTGATATAATGACCAGAAAATGTTCCACAAGAAGTAATAGTTCAAAATATTAATAGCAAAGAAGCTCAAACTGACATGAATAGCATAACAGTGGATTGTAAAGTCATGTGTGAACAATCAAAAGTGAATGTTTGAACGAGACTGTCTTTTATATTGTGTGCTATCGTCTTTAATCAAAAACCAAAGGTAATCTCCCATCATTGCTGTATCCTACGCTCCTTGGTACCTTTTCTCCATTGTTTGCATATCATAGTGCAAGCGTTCCCCCTGTTCCTCTCTAAAATCACCAAGGTTTTCCCGAAACCAATGTAGATGCAAATGCAAATAATGAAGTTTCACCAACATTCTGCAGCCCAGTTTTTCGAAATGTTTGAGCAAATCATTTATCAGTAGTTGGTACGTTTCACTCTTCTTATTTCCCAAGAATCCTTCCACAACTTTCCTAAGGACTCTCCAGGCATTACTTTCTTTAGGAGTCATCTTTTCCAAGTCCTCTGACGCCAACATAAATCTAATTTGAGGGCCCGTGAATACACCAGCTTGGACTTTAGCTTTAGACAACTTTGGAAACATTTTGCTAATATATTTGAAAGCCCCTCCGCTGGGATTTAAAGCTTTTACAAATTGTTTCGCAAGTCCAAGCTTTATATGTAATGGCGGCAGCAAGATCTTTTCTTTTCCGACTAAAGGAGGGTGTATGCCATTGTACTTTCCAGGAAGAAGTGCATCTCTAAGGGGCCAATCTTTTGTAGCATAGTGTTGATCTGTAGCCTGACTGTCCCAGAGACAAAGAAAGCAGGAATATTTTTTATATCCGCCTTGTAATCCTAGCAAAAATCCAATTATCTTAAAGTCTCCACAGACCTCCCACTTATATTTTGTCGTAATCAATCATTTGTAATAAGATTTTCACATTTCCGTACTCTTCTTTGAGGTGGACGGAATGAACTATTGGGATAGAAGGGAGAATATTGCCTATTTTACAAGCTCGCTTGCTCGTCATGGTAGGTAATTGAAAATACTTAATAATGTAAATGAGTTATTGATACGTTTTAACAAAAGGGAAGTCTATTGCGTATTAATCTAAAATAGAAAAATAGAAAATAAAGAAAATATTAAGTTGTGGCAAATAATTAGATGGTGTGCAAAAACTAATATCATATTCGTAATCAGCATACTCAAATTGTGTAAGGAACATAGAAATTGTTTTCCGGTAAAAAATTGTTACACTGTAATTAATAATAATTATTATTAAATTAAATTAATTTAATTACTTAAAATATAATATAAATTATACAATACTACTTTAAAAATTAAATGCATTCTGCATGTGCATCTTGTGTTAAAGAGTGAAGAAAGATGATCGTAATTTGTTTTATTTAATTGCGGATTGTTTCTAGATTTAATATTGTTTTGTAATTGTTAAGTGTAGACTTTATGTGTGATGTCTTTATTACATGTCTTTTAAAGGTTTTAGCGCTTTAAAACTAAGAGAAATGAAACATAAGGAACTAAGACAAGGTTCTCAAATTTATTTTGTTGCTTGTCTTCAATTATCCGTACGATCCAAAATTGACAAAATATCCAAAATGATTAAAATTCAGCGAATAAATTAGAATTAAGGATAAATGTTGTGATTAGTTTCGCATTTTAAGAATGCCAAGTTAAATTTAATAATTCAAATATATTAAATGCAATATTGATAACATAATTTTGAAATTCTTAGATTTCAAATAGCTCAACTCAAAATGCCAAAACTTCAATTATCCGTCAACTAATATCTTGACATTTTATTGTGTTAGAAAAATCCTCTCAATGTTCATTGCTATGTTCAAATATAGTTAAAGAATAAAAATTCTTTTTTTGCGTAGCCCACGTTATTTTTTATTTGACAAAAATAACTAAGGAAATAAATTTAGAATAAATTTTATACATAAATTTTTATGTCACCTATGTCAAAATTCGTACTTTGGAGAGACACCCTCATCTCCGTACTCTGTAACTACTACATTAATTTCACCAGGTCCAAACACAACAAAATCAAAGACGAACTAGCCAAGTTCCTTCGCAAGAAATTTGGCAAAAGCATTGTCCACATAGAAAAACAATGCACCTTTCCAGACGGCAAATGGAAAGTTATAGACATTTACGTCGACCTTGGAACCATGGATCATCGAAGTTAAAAGCCCATGGAACTCGAATGATCAATCAACAACGTTTGCACCAGAGCCTGCGACCATTACCCCGACGTTCAAATGGACCTCATTGAACCCCACAACAAAAACGAAGTCATGATCTTCCCTTTCGTCATTGGAAGCTTAGGAAGATGGCACATTGACAATGATTCCCACCTTCACGTCATTGGATGGAATGACGATGAAGTTAAAACGTATGCCGCAAGAGTCGCAAAGAGAAACATAGAAATGTGCGCCAAGCACTTTAGCCAACACATCCTATATATTTCCAAAGAGGAATTCATCAGAGACTGCACTGCTTAACAACATGCAGTCAAAAACCCCTAGTTTCACTTTGTAAAAGGGTGCAACTCTTCGCAGTGACGAAGCGGAGGTAGAGGCACAAGGGCCATTTGTCACGTATAGAGCCGTCCTCATGAAAATATGGATGTCTTGCATTTGATTTAACTATATCTAAGCGGTGCGTCAAAATTAAATTAAATTATCAGTCGCTGAGTGCTTTGAATATTGACAATGTTTGTAACTTAATCATTGAATTTTTTAAATCACTTTTAGAGTGTATTTATTGAGACAATACTTTCACCTTCAAATTCACAGATTTTTCCTGATGCTTCATTTGCTTTATTAGTAATGTTTCCAGTCATGGCGTAAAAGTACACAAATTTCCAAATTTTACATCATTTTCGTAACACTGAGTAATATAAAATAATAAAAGGATACTGAAATTAATGAACGATGTTAATGAGCATTTCAAGAAGTAGAAAATATCTTGTCATATATTTTTGCAAATTCATTTTGTCTATCCTTATGTAATAACTGTTTACCCCTACCCACTTTTGTAGAATTTAAAGTGTTTAAAAATTCCATCCTTAAAGAATTTGAAAATGCCATTGTTAGGTTTAGGAATGTAATTCGATTGTCTCGTGATTCAACCGGGGCGTACGAGTTCTGCAACGTGGCGGAGGAAAGGCCATTTGGTATCCCGTAAAAATTACCTTGATTTGATGGCGTGTGAGCAATGTTATAGGGGCCACCATTACAGCAACTAGAATAGCGTCCCGATAAGCCTGACCTGTCTGATTTCCCGTGAGACGATCTCAGGTTCGGATCATCAGTTAAAGGTCTGGTCGATAACTGATCATTGTCAATGTCATTTCCATCGCATCTTTCCAAATCGGAATTCAAATATTTAGAAGAAATAACCATAAATAATATTTTATATAGCAATCATGACAAAATTCAAATTAAACCACAATTTTTTTGTCGATTTTTTAACAAAAATAATAATATTTTGTCCGACATATATTTAAAAGTTTATTTTTTTTCTCTTGTTATCGGTTCATTTTTTAATTAAAACGAATTTCGTTGATACGAAAGAACAATTCTTTTATATATATATATATATATATATATATATATTTATTGTGAAAAATTTTAAAAAAATGCGAATTTTCGAAATTATTAAAATTTGTTTTTGTTTAAAAGAAATTTTTGATTTATAACAAGACAGATTGGATGCGTGTTTTCGGTTGTCACTACAGCCATAAAAGTAATATGAACATCACGTACCCAAAAATTATAAAGTATATTTGTCAGTTAATTTGCAATGTCATTTTGATTATGTTCAGATCTCATTTACCAATAATTATTTTATAGTAGTAAAAGGTACATATTTTAGATAGACTTCTCGTCATTTGTTATAAGAGAATCTAGGTACACAGTCGTAATGAAAGGGTTAGTAATACTGCCGGACATAAACAATATTGTAAAGGGGGCGTAAAAAATCAAGTCTTTAAAATTTTGTGCACTCAATTGTTATAATTATTAACACAGTGACATATGTGAAGCATTATATTTAAGATCTTTTGGATCTTAAAATTAATGTTCAAGCTGCATTCTTAACTTGATTAATAATTTTTAAAGGACATACTAATGAAGCATATATTATATAATCATTAACTGCACTAAATAAGTACTTTTCGTTTTAATAATCAGTTTTTCTTAAGAATATGGTTAAACCGTTGAAATTAAGAAGCAGAAATTAGATATCGGTTTCTTTTCGAAAAATCAAATGAAAAAAAAGAATTTAGCAACTGATAACAGCGTGTTGCACGACAAAAGAACTGCAGTCGGGCATCCGAGAGGCTGATGTTCACATGGTTGCACATGGGTGCCGATTTTTTGCAGTATCTCCAAAATATTCAAAAGTACTAAGTTTATGAATATTTTACAACATAATTGAATAATGTTAAAACGATAATTAAATATTGCATTTTCATGGAGAATGAGCTTAAATACCAAATGTCAGCTTTCTACGACATCAGAAAGTAGTCGAAAATCCCATCGCAAGATGCTGAAAAGTGTTAGAAACAGACAGGCTGTAATAATAAATAATTTTTTTTAAAAATCTTTAAATCTGCTGATTTTGCTTTAAAGGACGAAAGAATTTCAAACAAATTGTGATTACTTTTATATTGAGGGTGACATGTTATACAATTTTACAAATACTATTTTTATAGCAAAATCTCCAAATATATTTAATTTATATATTATATTTTATATTATTATTAATATTATATTATTGTGATTTATATGTTTTATTTTTCTTGTTTTTTGAAATATTTATTTGTAAATAATTTAGATCGATTATTTTTTTCGAATTTAACATCACGGATTTCAAGCTAGATCAATGCGCGCACAGACAGCACAGATGTCGAGAAGAAACGACAATGGTTATTTCAGATTTTTATTTTGTTGTTATTTATTAAAAATCAAATGATGTTGTGTATGTAGTTCGACCAATGAAAATGAAGAATATTTAATATTAACAAAATAAATTAAAATAAAATTTAATAATTTGTCATAATAATAATGAGCAAATAATAGTTGTCTCAATGCTCTTAACATTAACAAAAATTAGACATTGTCTTTACAACAATTTTCATTAAATTCCTCACTAGTCTAAAACACTATTGATTTAAGTCTTTTAAATAACAATTTTTAACATTTAAGAAAATATTCAAACTAAAATTTTAATGAAAATATTAAGGTTATTAAAATAAGACATTTATTTTAAGATTATTAAAATATAATTCCAAAATATTAATTATTTAAATTTTTAATTTGAATAATTCAAATTTTAAAATATTTTAAGATCAATCTGCCATCAGGATTTGGAAAATAACCCTCTAAAAATACAAAAACAAGCAAATTCATCACACAAATATGACATTTGAAGATATTCCTTATATTAATAATATTATTATCATGAAAAATAACAAGTGTTCATTTTCATGATTTAAAAAACGTGTGTTTGATTTAAATGAATTTTTAACATTCTTCCTTATGTTTAAAAATCAGTTACTTCAGAATTCTTATTTCCGGTTAACATCTGCATCCTAATATAAACATTTTTGCACTAAATATAAAATAATCAGTTGTAAAATTTATTATCGAAACTAAAATAATATTTATAATTTTATCTTTATACTTTAAAATATTATGAAATTTATTATTATCATAAAAATATTGAAATGTTTTTGTTGGGTTATTGATCAAGATTATATTAGGTGTACAAGTATGAAATGCGGATTAAATTTTGAAAAGAAATACGTTAAAAACAAAAGAACGATAAAAAAAGCTTTATTCAAAATATGCTCCATTACTAATGATACATTTGTCCCATCTATATATCAAATTGTGGATACCTCGCCAATAAAAGTCTTCCTTTTTTTCCATGAACCATTCATCGACCCATTTTTGCACATTTTCGTAAGAATCAAAGCGCTGCTGAGCAAGTGTGTGACCCATTCAATCGTTCAATTGATATGGTACCCATCGGCCGATCTTATGAATCTTTCCCATCTGCCTGAGGCGATTGCTAACAGCTTGTTGAGTAACACTTAATTGCTCTGCCAGTTGGTTTTGTGT
>MQRK01225587.1:8091-18595 GCA_001938485.1 Girardia tigrina
TCCTTCAATCAATCAATTTAATATAATTGATCGAAAGTTGAATCAATCGAAAGGAGGACCGAAGAAAGTTTCCAATTTAATATCGAATAAAGAAAGAGAACGAGAAAAAGTCCTCTTGAGGACTAAAATTATTGATTGGAAGCGCAGCGCGACACCAATTTGCAAACTTTATTTTTACTTCAATTTTCATTATTGAAACAAATTTATGAGGAACAATATTTCAATTACATAATCCAGATCTAAAAATTCTAAATATAAATAATAATATCGATGTATAAATATATATATGTTATTTTCTTCCATTTTGCATAAATCTTATTTTGTTTCTGTTCTATTATTTTTTTTACAATGTTTATAAATTTAGATATTTAAAAATATTTTAATAGATATATCCTGTAAAAATTCAATTCTTAAATAATTTTTCTTTAATTTTAAATCATTCCATTTTAAATTATTTATTTTACTAAAACTTTCCATTGACAATTAAATTCAATAACATTATGATTTTTATTTTAGACTTGATTTTAAAATATTCAATAAATTATTTTTTTTAATAAAAACTTTCCGTGTAATTAAATTCGATAAACATTCTAATTTTATTTTAAATAGTGTTACAAAATATATCAAAATCTTCTTTACAATATTCTTTAACTTCGAAGATGATATTTTAATTGTGAATTTTTAAAAATTAATTTTTATAAAAATTTGTCCCAATTTAATTGAAATATTATCATTACTCTAAATTTTTTTTACAAAACTTATTTCATTTTAATTAGTAACATACTATCTGTGAACTATACTTTTTACAAAAATTATTTCAATTTAATTGGTAGAAATGTTACCTATAAAATATATTTTTTATGCAATCTTATTTATTTTAATTAGTAAAAAATATTATCTATAAACTTAAATTTTTTATTAAAAAATTATTTCATTTTAATTAGTCGAACATTATTTTTAATTTTTCTAAAATATAAATATGTTTTTAATTTAAAAATATCATAAATTTAAAAATATCAAAAATTTAAATTTCACCAAAAGGAACCCCGACAGTTGGGTTGAAAATCGTTTGTTACAACATCCACAGATCTGTTTATAATAATTCCAGAATAAATTAAAATAATAAGCAAAATATAAACAAAAAATAAAATTAAATTAAAGAATCGAGGAACAATAATTAGGCCAATGCCAAAAAAGAATAAAAATGTCTACATGAAGAGTGCAACAGTTTATGTTATGCAAAACAATGAGAAAACTTCAAGGAAAATAGATAAATTATTATTTATATTTTTCATCATAATTGTCATTAAAATAAATAATATCTTTATTGTTTATCATACATTTTTAAATATCATGAAAAATGTTATTATTATTATTACTAGTATAATGCCACGAAATGTACTTTTACTGCATATATGAAGTATCATCAATTTTTGTTTCATCTCAAGTAGTCCCAGCAATGTAGATTGACACTCGCGCAAAGGTCATCAATTTCAGCAATGATGGTTACAACCGCAAGCAAAAGCAGCGACTATTGAATAAATACTGATAAAGAATAACATATTCATAAAATTGTAATATGTTTATTATAAAAAAATGTTCAGATTCGCTGTACACATTGAATGATATAACATTAAAATAAATGAAAAAAAAACAATTAAAATATCAAGCATTTTTCTAAAAATTTTAAAAATAAATGTTTTTTTAATTACAAAAATCAGCTAAGAAAAAAGCTGGTTTGCTTATCGATAATGCAAGTGTTTTCTAATCCTTCATTGTGGACGTTTATAAATAGTGGTCGTTTTCGTAGAGGAGAATTGGCCCCTTCATATTGACCAATCTCTGGCACATACGTCAGAGCTCGTGATGCATTTTGTCAATTTGTTGGTAGTACTTCTCTGCGGTGATCGTTTCACCCGTGTTCAGAAAGCTGTGATGAATGAGACTGGCTGCAGACGACCAAACAGTCACCATAACCTTATTTTGGTGGAGTTTCGGTTTCTAAAAGTAGTTAGGAGCCTCATCGCGGTCCAGCCATTGTGCCGAAAGTCGCTGATTGTCGTAGAGAATCCACATCTTATCACACCTCACAATCCGATCGAGAAACGGGTCGTTCTTGTTGCGCAGAAAAGCGCGGAAGACACTTCAAAACGGCGATTTTTTTGACTTTCGTTCAAATCGTGAGGCACCCATTTATCGAGCATTTTCAACTTTCCTATTTGCTTCAAGTACCGAGCGACAGTTGAGGGATCAATGTTTAGCTCTTCTGTGAGTACTCGAACAGTTGTGCATGGATCGGCTTCTACCAGTTCATTAAATTCGTTGTAGTCAATCGTCGATGGGTGAGGCTCATCTTCCAGGCTGGTATTGCCAGAGCGAAACTTTTGATACCAGCGCTTCACCGTGCATTCGTTGACACTTCCCTTGCCCAAAATGCGTTGATGTTTTCAGCGGTTTGAGCTGCATTACGTCCTAGCTTGAACTGGTAGAAATAAATGCTGCGAAAATCACGTTTTGACATCTGCAATTAAATCTGAAATAATTAACAAAAGTAACATAATAATAAGTTTTAGACAAATATATCTAAAAGAGTATAAATTAAGCTTTCGAATGACTCATAACATAATACATTACATAACATCATACATGCTTTAGTCATATATCATTGCGGTAAATACAAAAAACCAAACACCTGCATTCCTTTTGCAACAACATAGTACATATATTTCAAAGAATCTTAAGACAATTTCAAGAAATCAGAGGTTGTTTAGGCTTTTTTAGAAAGCTGTGAATACATATTCCGATGATGAGTTTACAATTCTTATGAACTATACCTCAGATATGAAATCATTTTATGACAAGCTTATCTTAATTAGCCAAATCACGTCGTTAAATTCAAATTTTAGAGCTGTGAGGTTTGATAAAAAACGACCAACCCAGCTTAGTCGAAGTTTGTTGGACAAGAGGCTAATAAATTAATCAACAGTGTATAATCACCATGTAATTAAAATTATATTTTTTGATTATTATTGTTTTTTTAAATATTCTCCCTCCATTCCAGTTCCTGCTGGGGGGTCATACTTACGGGTACCACCTCCAGTAAGGTGAAGTTTTGCTTGAAAGCAGTGTGATACGGAATTATAATTATTATTTATTTTATTTAGTATAGATAATTATTATTTATTATGCTGAATTATTCATTGATTTTTTTTCTCTTTGTATACTCAACAGTTTTATGCCAATTCTAGGAAAAATATTTATTATTCTCTAGTGTGGGTGAATGTTAGAAATTTTTATATTCTTGTTTATCTGTATTAATTAGTATTCAATTACGTATTGTTTTAGTCAAGTAAAACCTTTTATTAGGTAATTAACTCCTTTTAGCGTAATTTAATATAATGAACTTCGAAGTCAATCAGTTGGATACATCAAAAATGTGTTTAAATTTTAGACAACCCTTTCATCTTTAAAAAAATATTTTCCTTCATTGTAATAAAAATTTATATAATTATATTTAAATATATATATATACCAACATTTGCATTCATTTTTCTGTCTAACATTGAAAATAAAATTCATTTGTTCACAAGTGTTAGATCTTTAGCTTATAAACGATATGTTGATGATATTTTTCTTGTTTTCAAAGAGTGTGAAAATATGTTGCCGTTTTTTTCTTCATTCCCTTCATTCTAATATTGTTTTCACGATTGAGGTTGAGAAGAATGGTGCTTTACCATTTTATATTTGGTAATTAAGAGAAAATGGAGTCGTTATAAGTGAATTTTGGCAATCTTTTCCGATTTTTTCTCACTGTTCCATATGCTCCAGTTTTGTTCTGATGCAATAAATTGACTAGAGTTGAACTAGAGTACCAGTTATCACAACACAAAACATGTCCTTTGTTCAGGTAAGGTTTTAGCAAAGACATGACGATAGATCCGCTAACGCTGAGATTCTCTAAATAATCAATATCAGTTTCGGAACCGTTGTACACAATGAAATCTAATATTGCTTTCGAGTAACAGTCGACTAATTCAAATAACTTTATACCAAATCTACTTCTTTTTGATAGTATGTATTTTTTTGATTGATAAACGGCATTTCCACAACATCAAAGGATTTAGAAAAGTTAATAGTAATATTTAGAAAAAACCGCATTGAAAAATTCCTCTTCGTTCAAAAGTTATAAGCCGTAAACTCATATACGGGTTGCCGGTAGTCAACGGGTTAAATATTATATTTGAAGCATTTTCCATGTTTTAAAAAAAAGTTTTATTTTTTTAAATGTGCCATAAATAATTTGTAATAATAATACATGTGAAACTTTTATATGTTATAAATAAATATATTGTAAAAAAAACATTAATTTTAATTCGAATATTCATTATATTACATACCATAACACGACCTTGTCGTTTACCATGAAGACCTACATAACGTGGTGGAACAAATTTTGAAATTCGATATGAAACGATCGTCAGGAAACATGACCATTTTAAAAGCATTCTTTTTTTTCAAAAACGTTAGAAAGAAGATGGCTTTTATGTGTTTTAAAGTTTTTCCAAAAGTGTAAATTCATCAGTTTCATGTGAATCAAATCTAAAGTAAGTATTAAAGCCGAAAAAGTTTGTGATTCAGATCAAGTTTTGTTAAGTTAAACATTTGCTTTGCTAATGTTTGTTATGGCCATAGAAGAACTAAACGCAAAGGAAAGAGTGCTAAAACTAGACGCCAAATCTAAATGAAGAAAGAGTGGCGCCATTCGATATTAATGGTTGTTGGTGTCCTGTAGGAAAGAGACATCTTAAAAAGTGCTGGACATTTTTTTAAAATACAATTAATATATCAAATTTATAGTAAAGATATTCATTATTTTTATTTGAATTATACGTCACAATGTCTAAAAAACATTTTTTATACTCATAAAACAAATCCAAATTTTGAACTTCAAAAGATGGTTGACCAGGGTCGTGAAACAAGCGCTGACATTAATGTCTGCCTGGTTACGTATGTAATGTTAACGTAGGTCGATTTGGTGAATCAGCAAACCTTTTGACGTTGTTAAACCACAGTACTTTTATTTTGTGAATTCAAACTGGATTTATTATAATTTTGAGTACTTATTTTAATAATTATAGAACTATTTTCTAATAATGTTTGGTATGTTGATTTTTATAAATTGTTTTTAGAATGGTGGCTCTCCTACCGAGAATGAAGATCGACACTTCAAATATTTTGCACATGCAGTTGGCTGGGCAAAATTCGTTATTTAAGATACAATTATTACTTTAAGAACATTATAATTACTTACTTATCACCAGATTTATTTTTTGATTGAGAAGGATGTCTACGTGCAGAGGTATTATTAAAAATGGTTTAATTGTGATTTGACTTATCTTGAAGTTTAAAAAAATTTGAAAACTATGTTAATATCGTAATTAATTATAATAATGTTTATGCTCCAATTCAGAGTCAATGCAATGGGTGTGATGCCACATACACAGGAGCAACTTGTCCTTATCTCTTGAAACGGAATCAGGAACAAAATTATGAGGGGTTAGTTTTAAGTTTCGCCAAAATAGTTTATTATTTTTTTAGTTTTGAAAATTTAAAGGAAATAAATTAGAAAATTAAAATACAGAGTAAAAATATGATAAAATAAATACATTTTTAAAATATGTGTACATTAATAACAATTAATATATTTTATAAGTGGAATAAGTTTAAATAAAGTTTAAAATAAATAATTAACGGATTAATATTTTTAGAAATAATTTTTTTAATAAAAGGACTTATTGTAAATTTAAATTACCCTAATTTCTTGCATATAACCCGCACCAATGTATAACCCGCACAATAAAAATATCAAAAATTTATATGAAAAGTATAACCCACATCCTCGAATTTTCGGGAAAACTTACTTTTTTTTCATACAAACGGCGGCTTATACACAAGAAATTAGGGTAATTAGTTTTATGATAAAGTTTCGTAAGAATGTAAAAGTATTTTAAATTTTAAATTTTGTAAATTTTTTTGTAAATAAAATGCAAAATTATTTTAAGGTAAAGATTTTATAAAATTTTTGCAAAAAATGTCAAATTATTTTAAGATTTAAATTTTGTAAATTTTTTTGCAAAAAATGTAAAATTATTTTTAAGGTTTAATTTTCGTAAATTTTCAAAATTTAATCGAAAAGAATTGTAAATTAATTTTGGGCGAAGTAATTGAATTAATTTGTTTAAGTATGTGAATTGTTGGTATTAATAAATTTTTGTGGTGTTAAATTATGACTTCAGAATGGGATAATAATGAAAGTGGCATAAACGCTACTTACAAAAATCAAAGGGGAAAGAACTAATTTGCTAAATAAAATTGTTTAAAAAGTTCAGTTGATTTAAGTAATTTTAGGATTTTGAGTTCACAATTTAATAACTACTGGGAGAGGGTGATGTGCAGAAAGACCATATTCTTAAACTTTATGATTTACAAATTACCTAATTATGGCATATACATTGTTTCAGTATACGAATGCGAATGTAGCATTGTTAGTTTAATTTGACGATGTCGGTTGATCTCTCGAAATTAATATCAATATATTCTGATGATCGCTTTTTGTGTTTTAGAAATAATTTATCTTCATTTTTGAAATATTTTTATGAATTATAATGCATATTCTTATGTATATTCTGTAAAGTTCTATAATGTTTTAATACATTTATTGATTAAAATGACTTAGAATCTAAAACCAAATATAAAGGAAAGACATATATTTTTATCTTTATCTTAAATAAAAGTTTATCTAATAAAAACAAAAAAAAATAACAGAATTTTGAGGAAAAAGTTTGTAAAAAGGAAGACTTGGTACAACCACAGATGCAAATAAATGAATGGATTGACCTCTCAACTGAACACGGACTCACTCCTCTGGAAGACAATCTTTTAAGAGGGCCAAGAACTCATTAATTATATAGAGATATGTGTGTGTGTGTAGCATTCATGATTACAAAATTAACATAAATGCAAATTTTCAAGACATAAATAGCAGCACAATCACAAACACAAAATAATAATGAAGTAAAATGTTTATTTGAAAACAAAAGACGATCGAGAATTCATCTGGATAATGGATGGACCAAGAATAATTAACATATTTAAGTACAAAAAGATCATGTGGAACGAGGATCCATTTCAGTAAAATAAACAAGTACCCTGTAACATATAAATCCAACCATGTGTGACGCATTAATTATTCTTTGTAAGTGGAGACAAAAAATTGTGAGTAAATATATTTTTTTATTTTATATTTAAGCATATTCACTATCTCTAAAGGTTCTTTTTTCTGGGATCTAACTCATTCATCTATCCTATATTTTGACCTTATAGAAACTCACCATGACTCACTTGCCGACAGAGAAGCTTTATCTACTTGCCAAAATCGCTTCATTGGAATGTATTGGAACTTTAACACTGAAAAATACTTTGATATTGGAATGGTTACAATTCTTTTAATATGTTTTTTTATTTATTGGGATCCACGATCAACTTCTGATGTTCCAATTTTTAATAGGGAAATATTCAGATCGAGTTTTTGGGACTCAAACTCTTGATCTGAATTTGCTTTTCAAATATACCAAAAATGGTTTTATTATCGGATTTTTATGGAATAAGTATAAAGAAATAATTATTTCATTTTATGTCTGAAATTATAAATATTTTATGTAAATGTATTGTAAAAGAGCTAACTAAAACGAATGTTTCAATGAGCTCCTTCAACAAAAGATAAATAAATAAAATATAAAAAATAAATTTTAATGTAACTAAACAATGTAATATTATAATTAAAGGTAAATCACAAATATATTCTGTCACAGTGAAACAGGAATAAAGTTAGATTGATTATAAATGATAATTTTTTGATATTCTGTTTGTTGATGGGTCGATGACTGGAAATATTAGAACTATTAATCGAGCTCGAGAGAGATTCTTCGAATTAGAAATGCTGAACGGGTTTTGTAGAATTGTTATTATTGTTGTTATTATTGATATTGATGACTATGGATGACGACGAATGAGGATGGAATTGAAGAATTGAAGTTGAGATTGAGGTTTCGAGATAGACAATGATGTTGTGATATGAGGAGGTCATTAATTTAGTTCGCTGATCAAAATGTATCATTTAATTAATCATTATAAAACATAAAATACATAAAACAGAAAAATACATGATTTTCTTGTAAAATCTTGTAATACATGCATTTTTCAAGGAAGAAGATATATGTAATACATGTCTTATAGTATAATTACCTTCAGTGTATACATATATATATATATATATATATATATATATATATAATATTGAGACTTGTGAACGCAAGTTTAATATTTTGAAAATATAATTTGATTAAAATTTTTTTATATAATTATTGGACATTTTTGATGTTCATTTGAGCTATCATCATACTGCGTGTATGCATTGGGTATTGACAATAAGCCACTTATATACAGAGGTCCAGATTCAGCAGAACATTTTATGAAGCGTATGTAGAGTTATGCTCGCAGAATTGAAGACATGTTGCAGCAACACTAGTTCAACATGATAATGACATGGCAAGAAAAGTGTGGATGGAACAAGGCAACACAATGCTACTTGTGTGAAAATCCATTCACAAAGACAATTACAAAGTCAAAGACCATTGTCATTTTACTGGAAAATATCGAGGAGCAGCATGTTTCGCGATTTTAAATAAATCTAAAATTGCGGTTTGTAAAATTGAGTATCATTAAAAAAAATTGACTTCCTCTAATAAATGTCGGCTCTCAATTGTAATATTTGTCGCACCGATTTCCACTCATCAGACGAATTCGATAATCAAAAAGAAAAATGTATTTCTAACAACAACGAAGATGACGACGAATCGCCATTATGGAAATTGAATTCAAATTTATCGATTTTTTTATAGTGTTTGTATTATTACTCATTTGATTTGAATTTTCTTTCGTTTGAAATTTAGTGAAAAATATTGTAAATTACTTTAAATAATTTTTATATTATTTCTTACTGTCTCATTCCATGGTCCGCAGATGTCTATATAAACTTTCTCAAATATTTCTGACGTTGTTATTTTTATGTTTTCTTCCTTTGTCTTTGTGGTTATTGTCTTTGTTCTTTGACACTCCATGCATGATCCTACCACCTCTTTTACCGTTTTCTTTTCTTCTTCCATGTCAAACTTGTCCCTCAGATATTCGTATACTTTTTCGGCTCCCGCATGGCACAATAATCTATGTGTTTGTATGATAAGATCGCTTCTTTTTTCTTTCGGTATCCATTCTTTCATACCCGCTCGGGTTTGACTCCTCGTAGTCACTGCCAATAATCTCGTCTTGTTTTTTCCTTTTTTCGCTTCTTCGTGTTCCTTTTGGCATTGTGTACATGTGTCGCAATTCTGTCTTGATAACATATCAGCGTTGCCGTGCAGCACTCCCTTTCTATATTCTATTTCGATATCCAAACTACTTAAGTAATTCATCCAAGTTTGGAATTGAGCCGTTAAGGGTTTCTTTGTATGAAACATGAACGTTATAGCTTCATGATCCGTTCTCAATTTAAATTTCTTCCTGTACAGATAATGGTTGAAATGCTGGCAAAAATAAAAAATTGCCAAAAGTTCTTTCCTTGTTATGCAATAACCTTTTTCATGTGCTGACATTGAATGTGATCCATATGCTATTACTTGGTTTTTCCCCGAATCAATTATCTGTGACAGTACCGCCCTATGCTATCAAAACTGGCATCTGTATCTAGAATAAATTATTTTTCGAAATCTGGGAAGCTCAGTATTTGTGCCGTTATCAGTGCTTCCTTCATGTCCTTAAACGCTATTTCACATGCATCCGTCCAGATTAACTTTTCTTTATTTAAACCACACATTCTTTCTAATACTTTGGCTTTCTTTGCATATCCTTTAATAAACCTTCTATAATAGTTGCAAATTCCTAAAAAAACTTCTCAAATTCTTAATACATTTCGGCCTTTGGAAATTCTCTATCGCTGCAATCTTTTTCTGGATCTGTCTATATCCCTTGGTCATTTATTGTGTGCCAGAAATTTTACTTCCGGTCGTAACATCTTACATTTCGCCGGTTTTATTCTTAGTCCTGTTTGTTGGATCCTCTCAAATACTTCTCTTATCACATTGTAATGTTCTTCCTTTGTACTTGTCGCTATTAGTATGACATCCAAATAAACAGATGTCCCTTTCTTTATTGGTTGGAACACCTTTGTAGTAGGGGAAAAATGTATGTTCTCCCCACATACCCCCCCCCGGGGGGGGGTCGTACCTAGTTACCGTGGTTGCCATGGCAACGGTCGCGGTTACCATGGAAACGGTCGCGATCACCATAGCAACGGTCGCGGTTACCATGGCAACGGTCGCGATCACCATAGCAACGGTCGCGGTTACCATGGCAACGGTCGCGATCACCTTGGCAACGCTTCCGATTG
>MQRK01225593.1:19795-37924 GCA_001938485.1 Girardia tigrina
TTCACACACATACATAACCAATCAACATTCACATTACATATAACATATTAACACACATGCATGCAGACACTCACACAAACATGCAAACATAAAGAAAGAAAATTACCAGTCAAATCACATAATCCCATTGATATAGAAAGAAAAAAATGAGGCTCACCATTGCCAACCACACCTCACATTGATTACATAATTTCATTTGACAATCGATCGATCAAAACTTGGACTGACTGATTGCAAAATTTCGACAATTGCAAACTTCACAATTTTAATAATGAATTCCAACAACATTAAAAAGATATATCAGATTTCAATCACAATTGTCTCAATGCTTGAACAGACTTCGTTCAACTATTTAATTTATTCACTACATACATATATATTTTTTAATTTGTTCATTTATTTGATTTATTCAATCACTCACTTTTAATCTAATTAATTTAATTATTTATTTAATTCTTTCAATTCATTAATCCAATCACTTAATTATATTTTTATTTATGAATTATTAGAATGGCAAAAATGTTCGGTCAAAATTGGCAATTCTCTGCTCCAGGTATCAAATCCATCACTGTTCGCAATTTTTTTCTCGAAAAAGTTTAGATATTTTCAGATAATTACGATCATAATATATGTTAAACATAACATAATTATTCTTTATTATTATTTACTTTATATGATTATATATTTAAATATGTAATTAATACTATCACGATTTATAATTTAAGTAAACATAAGATTTTATATTCATTAAAGATATAAAACTACAAAATATAAACGAAAATAAAACTTTTTTACCTCCTCCTAAGGGAACTGGATCTACTTTTGGAATAGGGAGAACTGAGAGCTTGAATGTTCTCAATGTAAATCTTATATCACTTGATCGCTTTGGAGGAGGAATTGTAAAAAATTGAGGATTGGCGTCAGAACATGGTCTTTTCTAAAATCAAAATCTCGATTATCAAAGCATCTAACAAAAAATAGATAACAATATATAAATGAAAATAAAATAACAATAAAATATTAAAAATTCGTTTTATTTTTCAGTTTTATAATTCTATTATTGCTCTTACATTAAACATGGTTCTCTTAATTTTTTGAAAAAATAAAAACTTATATTCGAAATAATTAGAATTATTATTATTTTTAAATTTAATTTTTTTTAAAAATAATAAATTTTTATTAATTAAAAAAAATGTATATTGTGTTCGAATGATCAGTTATCGCAAATACAATGAAGCACCGATTTTCCACGTGGGTGGGAGAATCACATTTCCATTTGCGGCACAATTAAATAAATACACCACATCCATACATAATTTAAAATATTCTTCACAATCCAAAAGTAGCGAAAGCTGACACAACATGAATTTAAATAATAAAATGATAGCGACATAAATTATTTAAAAGCAGGTATTGGGGAATGGTCAAATTACGAATGATCTGTTTATTGTCGTATACTTAAGTGTTGCTGTTTATTATCATGAGGAATATTTTGAATGTTTGATGTTTTATGTTTGAATGTCGTATGTTAATTTGGAATTGTGTCTCTCCCACCAAGATAGATGATTAATATTTTAATTCTTATTGTCTAAAAATATGTAATGTTGAAATTTATTTCTAACAATAATCGTAAAATTTTAAATAAGTTAATTAATTTTATTTACAATTTTTAATAAATAAATCGAATTAATATTTTTTAAATAATCAATTATCATTTTAATGTTTATCCAATAAGTTTTGAGTAAATATTTTAACAAATTGTTTGTATCACCATTTGCTAAAAATAATAAGATTAAAGTCAATTATCAGTTAGTTAGAATGCAATCATACGAAAGCTTCGACAAAGACTGTCTTGAGGATAATCAACCTTGTTATGTTAATAAAAATATGAAAAGTCAAATTGGTGTTTTTAATAATTATCAAAATCGGTCATTCAGTAACTGTGATGTATTTCTTATTATTAGGTTCGTGATTAAAATTGGAATTCATAATTTTGTAAACTTTATTTCTACTACAATTTTCATTATTGAAACAAATTTAAGAGGAACAAAATTTTAATTACATAATCCAGATCTCAAATTCTAAATATAAATAATAATATCGCTGTATAAATATATATATATGTTATTTTCTTCAATTTTGCATAAATCTTATTTTGTTTCTGTTTTATTAATTTTTTTACAATGTTTATAAATTTAGATCTTTATTAAAATATTTTTAAAAATTCAATTCTTAAATATATATTTGATTTTTAATCATTCGATGATAAATTATTTTTTAAATAAAACCCTTTATTTGGTTGTAATAGAAATTGCATTCTTTTTAAAGTTTATTTTCTGTTAAGTAATATTACTTTTAGTTTTTAAGATTTATTTTATTTAATCTTGATTAAAAAAGTATTATGAAAAGAAAATTTATAAATTCTTTAACCTAATTTATTTTTATTTGAGAATAAAATTTTCATATTACGATTTAAAACATTTCAACAACTTTCTTTAAAAAATTAAATCATTAAGTTTTTTTTGGGCAAAAATATTTTGTCCTTTAAAAATTAAAACAACCAAATTAAAACTTTTAACGACAATTAAATTCAATAAACATTATGATTTTAAATAGTGATACAAAATATATCAAAATCTTCTTTACAAAATTCTTTAACTCCAAAGCTGTTATTTTAATTGTAAATTTTTAAAACATATTTTTTATAAAAAAATCGTCCCAATTTAATTAAAATATTATCTATAAACTTAAAAATTCTTTATTTAAAATTCTTTCGTTTTAATTAGTCGAACATTATTTTTTTTTAAAAATATAAAATATGATTTTTAATATCAAAATATCAAAAATTAAAGTTCACCAAAAGTAACCCCGACACTTATGTCGAGACATTTTCAATCACGGATGTTACGAAATCGTACGCTTTCCGTAATCAATTGAGTGAGAATTACTCACATAAAATGTCTTAATATAGTTAAATTTTTAATCTTTTCATGAAATATCTTTAAATTAATTTTATAATTTCCTTAATGAAATTATCTGAAATAAATTTTCAACAAAAAGTAAAAGTTTAACAAATAAATTATAAACCTTAGTTTTCTTTGAGTAAATTTTGCGGTGGTTATCATTCAACTATTTCCAGGTCGTAAATCCTATTTTCCTATTTTTATCAGTTAATTGTATTAAATATACAAATAAAAAGTTAGAATCAATTATTTTAAACAAAATATTAGATTCTAAAACATTTTTGGGACAGACAATTTCTAAGGATTAATAAGTAAAGCTAAGGATAATCGTTTATAATGCTGTTCTCGACTTTATTCATGAATTTTCTGAATATTCTTCCCCAACTGAATCTTATTCTTCATATTATTACAGACAATAATCTTTATTACTATCATAAAAAAACTATTAATGGATTTATTTTTCAATAATAAAAACTAAAATTAATGTTTAGCAATCTGATAAAATGTAAATCCTTTTAGAAATTTATTCAAATTATTTTTTATTACAATAACATGTGTCTTACTTTTACAATTTTCTCCTTTTTTACGTTTTTGTCTAACTCATACTATTACTCATACTTATCTTAAAGGTCCAAATGCTTTAGTATTCTCTAATATTATGTCTATCGATATGACGAACGTATACATGGAAATTCTTATATGGAAAGAATTTTTGTTTTGACAGTCCCTGAGTAGCTCCAAAGAACTGCCGTGAAGATTTTAGTAATTGACCTTTTTTAAATATTTTAAATTTTTTTCAAAAAATCTTAGATTTTGAATTGTAGTTATTATTTTTTATTATCTTGATCAACCATCGACTCGTTTTCAATCCGATCAAAATATTCTAACGGTTTCATTTTAAATTTAAATTTAACATTGTAGAGCTTTTATTTTCTTTCGAATAGTTAAATCATACAAATTTTACAAATGTAAATTGTATTCATTTTTTTTCTGTTATTTTACAAACTTAACTAAATTATCGAAACACAATTTTCGAACAAAAATTCACTGAGAAATGTCTAAATTAGTCAGACCGAGAATTTCTCTTAATAAAAATTCGAAGGAAACGAAAAATTTAAAATCAAATTAATTTAATTAATTTACATCTAAAGGAAAACGAGTTGTTTAAATGAACTAACGGCCGAATTATGGCGAAGTCGAAAATACAAAACCAAATCGATTTTCACGTGGCTTTGTTTTGTTTTTTGATTTTTGATTTCATGCATATGGGGATTTTATCCGAGCCCACTACAAGCGTCTTTTCAATCGACTCAAAATCAGTTGAACAAATTTTGTACGAACGCTTTTTTTAAAAATATACAACTCAAAATTTTCGTCAATTATTTCAAACAAATTTACTTCTGGAATTCGACAACTGATTTCTCAATACATTTACTCTAAATTCATTTAATCGTTTCCAAAACAATTCGCTCTTATTTCGATAAATCATATCAGAAAATTCCCTCAAAATTCGACAATTCATTTCAACAGAATGCATTAAAACTTCGATAAATCATTTCCGTAATATTCACACAAAAATTAGTAATTGAAGTCACAAAATGTTTTACTAACTCACAACTCGGTCTGACTGGTCAGTCAATTTAAAAGTTTTATATTATAATCTGTCAACAGTTCTCTTAGTTTAAATTGTTAGGGGTTGTTGGTGAACTTTAAATTTTTGAACATATAAAATGTAAACTCATATTTATAGTTAAAATAATTTCATATAATTTTTACATAAGTTTTTAGAAAATCAATTCGAAAAGGGAAATTTTAATTAAAATGAATTTTTAGAATTGAAGTTCAAAATCGGAATTGCGGATATAATTTTTTTCTGATATTAGTTTTACACGCTAATTTATATTAAAAAAATTTTTTTAATTAATGTTTTAAAGTTAAAACTGAATAAATATGTTATAAAATTAAATTTACATTGAAACTTATATTAAAAAATGTTTTTATAATTAATGTTCTTAAAAATCAAAATGGAATTAATTTTATTTTTATGAAATTAATTTTACATTAGAATCCCATTAAAAATATTATATATATATATATATATATAACTTACCAAAATAAAAATTACTTATATCGATTTATATTTTATATTTAGAATTTTAAAATCTGGTTTACGCAATCTGAAAATATTGGTCCTCATAAATTTGTTTGTATGATAGAAGTTGTAGTAAAAATAAAATTTAGCCATGAACTTGGTCTTAATCTCAAACCAAATATAAAGAATTTTTAAAACATTCAAAGTTCAAAAAATGTTTTTGAAATAAATCTCTGATCCTGCAAAAATTGTGTTTGGACCTCGTATATTAATCTAAGTGTTGTATGTTGTTCCGCGTATATTGTAGAGACTACCCTTGTAGGAGAATACAAGAACAAAATGTGATTAAAGGAAAATGTAGCAGAATATAGAAAGATTAGCAACTGTAATATAAATATTAACTTTTATAATACAGCAACTCTAAAACAGCAGAGCATCAAGCATTATTTATTAAATCTTTATATTAGAAAAATACTTAAGCTTAAATGAAAAACATTTTTCTTTCATGTTTAAGTGTTTTTAAAATATTAATCTTTATTTGATTTTTGTAAACTATTTTCATTAGTTATTATTAAATAATAATTGCAAATTAAAAAATATTAACAGTGAAAATATAATAAATATTTAATTCGTTATACGAATAGATCAAAATGTAATAATTCTTTTATGATTAAACACCATAAATTTATGAATAAATTTAAAAAAATAATAAAAAGCTTTTATATTTAATTAAACATAAGTACAGCTATATTCAAATATATAAATAAATATTGAATGTTTAATTAATTTCATATTTCATATTTGAAAACAGAAATTTATTCATAAAATCTATTTAGATATAAATTAAAAAAAGGATTAACTTTTTTTCAAAACTTGAATCAAATAAATTTTATCAATTATAAAATTCCATAAAGAAAAAATCAAAAATAGAATATTAAAATATCGAAAAAAAATTCAAGCTTCCTCAATTAAAAAAAAAACTCAATAAATCTGTCGTCTAAATTCATTTAATTCTTTTAAATATTTTTTTTTCAATTAAAAAATAAAATTCGAATCCCTTCTCGAAACAAAAAGAAACAATTAAAGAAGAATAATTTAAAGTCTAATGAGAATTAAAATAAAATAATATTTATATTTATCTTCAGAATTATCGTTTAATCGTTAAGGATTTATTATAATTTACTTAATAATAATATCGAAAAAAAGTAATTAATTAAACGTTTTATTTATTAATTAGTAAATATTTTTAAAATATTTCATGAATTTTATTCAAAAATATGACTTTTGTTCCAAAATTATTTTGTTAGTTTTTACGATTATCGGAAATGTTTTAGCGCGTTTTGTCTAGAGATAGCGTTAGTTGGTTGTGGTCGGTACTAGATTCGCTCGCATTGATGGTACTGATGTTTGTTGGGTTAGTGTCTCATTCAAAATAATTGTAAGTTTTCGTTATATTTTGAAGATTTTAGAATATATTCAAAATAAAAGAATGCAAATCGTCGATGTCATGCATCGTTCAATATATTGATTTCTCACAGGATGGCAAGCCAACAGTATTGTTTGCCTAACAGGAAGATGCCTAATTTAACGGTGCGAAGTATTCAAAACCAGTCTGCAACAGTCTCGCGTCGATATCATTTGGCAAAAAAAACATGGGGTTAGAAATCTTTTTTATACATTGGTTGACCTTTTTGGTGACCTTTTTCCTAGCTGAATTTCAGTTGTGGTAAATGATTCTTTAAACTATGATGTACCTATAACCAAGACCAAACAAGTCAAATTCTTTCGTCACTGTCAGCTGACATTCAGTATAAGAAAAATGTGCAGTTGGATAAACTTCTGTACACTTGATGACAATTCTGAACTAATTTAGTTAGAGATCCTTTCTTGTTCCAGTTCGTTGCACGTGCAAACCATGAGTTATAAATACCGAAATGCGACAACAATATCATATATAAATATACTTTTGCTCAATGACGTCTACAATTATCATAAGGATAATATGCACGTACAGAAGCACAACATGATGTACAGAAGTGTAGAAGGAAGAGCAGATGTTGGTCATGATTGAGTGTAGCAACATGATTGTTGTGCCTACAAAACACTAAAAAATAAGTAAATTATCATGAATGTAAATTTTTCATTATATTTCACGAATGTTATATAAAGCATGATTTTATTTTACTGAATTAATTAGCCAAAATGGTTGTTATATAATAATGTCTGTTTTCAAACAATAGAAATTTTCTTTGCAACTGAACTCTGATATATCAATGCTTAAAGAATCGTGAATGATGACGTTTCTCCACCCAGCGATCAAATCAACCATCCCGGGACTATTCAGGTCGAGCATTTATTCGTGTTCCTTGATTCGCGCCATCATTCAGGCATCGAAGGAGGATGTGTCTGATATGCGCATGATGTTATGTTAACAACTAAGGATGTTTGGATCATCGACCAGGCTACCGAATCCAACGACTATCAAATTTAAACATCACTTATTATAATCGAGTTTACCTACTTCAAGTTCGCATTCCATAAAAAACAATGCATAAACTGATTCACGTGTTAAAAAAATTGTGCAAAATACTGTGATATAAATTAATAAATAAATCAACCTTACAAAACGAATACATGCTTTTACAATTAGCTAGAATTAAATTTGTAGCAGCATAATAAATATTATATACTAGATGAAAACCCGTCACATATGACGGGTGAGCTAAATTTAATTTTTAAATTGTAATTACTATAATTTATTATTTATTTTTTCGAAATTAGTGTTGATTTAACAGTCAGCAGATGTAGTCGGCTTTCCAGTGTCTTTCGGCAAAGGCGCTGTAGCGACAAAACCGGCCCGATACGGGCTATCCAGATTGACCACGTGCTTATCTGTATTTGATCCGGTTCCTCTACAATTTTTTATTTCAGACAAATATATTATATATTAGTTTTAGTTTTAGAAGCCCTTTCTAAGAGTATATCTTTTTCTTATTCGCTCTTTTAAATTTATATAAATTTGGTGAATTCGGTTTTTCTTCTAGTCTTCCTATACTCATAATATGATTTTATTGATTCTTGGACAAATCACAAGGAACACATTTCAAAGAGATCAAAAGATAAGAAGCAATTAAAATAAAAAACAAAACTGTTTTTATAGAGAACCCCTAGAGACAAAAAATATGAGTCTAATGTCCGTTTTGTTTCTTTGACTGATTCGCAAAAGTTATATAAGATACATAAAGAAATCTATCAGGGACAATTAAACTAAAATGACAGAAGATTTTCTTCCTGATTCAAACAAGATAACTAAATTAAAGATGACGTTTTTGTCAATAATAAATAATAACGAGCACAACGCTGTAGTTTTGATGGGAAATAAATTAAGTGCTATCAAATCGCAATTGAACTGATAAATAATACTGAGAAATTTATTTTTAAACTTTTTCATTACTTTTATAATAAAATTTCTCTTTTATCAGAATTCTTTTGATGTTTTTCTTTGTTTGTTTATGTTAAAAAGGAATCCGATTTTCAAAAAAATCGGAACTTTTATTTTCATAAAGAAGAAAAAAAGAATTATTAAATTGACTAACTCTTAAAAAAAGTAATAATAATAATAATAATAATGATAACAATAATGATAATAATAATGATAATAATAATAATTACTGATAAATTTAAAAAATAATGGCAATTGTTTTTTAAAAATTAAAAGACGCCATTTTAAAATAAAATTTTGATTAAAGCAATATATTTCGACGGAATATCCGTCATCATCAGGCAATTCTGATTCTAGCTGATAAGCTTATATATGTTAAAATGATGATTGTACAACCAATTTTGTAATTACTGTTTCACGTAAACACTTTCAACAAAGTTGATGAGTCACTTGATTGGACATTAATTGCTGGATTAACCGCTTTAATTATTAATGCCTCACACGAGACTCTTTCCCAATAACTTTTAAAATTGCTGAATAAATTTTAAAATTATTTATTTCAACAGAAGACATACAATGTTTTTTTATGTTCAGCAATATTACTACTACTTTTAGAATTCCATGCTCACGAACTCGTTAGCAGAGATGATGCACTGTCTCTCAATGTATGTGGCATTGCACCCATTACACTCAAATTTATACACAAGATCAAAGCATTAACTCAAAGGAGTTTTCGATTTATTACTGAACATATTCTGTATTTTATATATTTTAAATTTGATTTTTAAATTCAAATTCATAGTAGTAATTGATGTTAGAATAAAAGATATGAATTTTTTTAAAGCTTCAGAATAAGGGACAGTTAATGTGTAATTAATAATTATAATGTAATAATAATAATAATGTGAGGCATTAATAATTTAAGCGGTTAATCCAACAATTAGTGTCCAATCAAGTGACTCATCAACTTTGTTGAAAGTGTTTACGTGAAGCACTAATTGCATAATTGTGCAACCATCATTTATAAGCTTATATAAACTTAACAACTGGAATCAGAATTGCCAGATGATGACTGATATTCCGTCTAAATATATTACTTTAATGAAAAAATATTTTAAAAGCGCGTCTTTTTATTTTTAATAATAATAATAAGTTATTATTTATATTATTAACAACAACTAATAATAAATAAACAAAGAGAAGGTATGATACTTAATCACAATAAAATGAAGAAAGGTGAAAAGAGGTTAATGATAAATTTAATATAATCCAATTGAATATTAAGCAGAGTGAATCAATAATTGGGGAATGATTCTTAACGTATAAATTTTCATATGTGACTATGAAAACTGTTTTTTGACCACCGGAAATGTCATGCTAGTATGAGATGAGAAATTATTTTACAAAACAGGTGGTATACTTCGACAATCGTATAAGAATAAATACACTAAGACAAAGGGTCCAAAATTAAAAAATATCAAGTTATCCCAGTAATTAGCTACAAAAAGCGTTCATATTTAGTCGATTTATGAAATTATGAATTATAGTTTTAATTTATGGCTAATACATTATAATTGAACGTGGTAAGGTTTTTCAGATGAGACTGACAAATATAATATGAAAATAAAATATTTGTAAATAATTATAAATAATTTTTTTATGTAAATTGTATAATAGGAATGTAAGGAATGGACATTCTATAAAAATATAAATACATATAAGACGTTCTAGATGAGTATTTATAATTATTCAATAGTTGGATTAGACATAAGGAAGACTCCTTTACTTTTCGGATCTAAATCCATCGAATTTTTATAAGGAGTTTGGAAGTTTAAAGTTCATAAAAGATTGGAAGTTAATTATGTAAATCGAAAAAGCCAAGAAAAGGAATATGACCAATTTCTTTCGATATTCTTTTTAAAGTTTCTTTAGTTAATCATTAAGCTTCTTCTTTTGATCTCCTCCATTTCAATAACTTTAGAAAACGGATTTTTTAAAAATTAGTTTTGTTATTTTAAAATTTCAACAAAAAAGATAGTATTTAAGTTGGTGTTAAGAATGTTAATATCAATAATTAAAGCCAAAATAAAATCCAAATTACTTTTCTATATAACAAAAAATACATTTATTTATTATTTTTATTATTTTTTGCACTCTTTCAGAGAGCAAATAAAATTGAAAAGGAATTTAAGATTTCCTCATTAAAATTAACAATTATTTTAATTTTAATTTCAAAAAAATTATAATTGAAATATTGGATTTTATAATTTGTAAAAGTTTAATTAAAGAAAACATTTGGTAAAATGTTTTACTTTTCCTCGTGTATTATTTAAATAAGAATGAGGAAGATACATTTATTTATATACTTCTTAAATTGTAAAAATTGTAATAAATTTAATGCATTACGTTCTTATGTATGACAAAACGTCCCATTTCTAGTTTACACAAATTTTTTAACAGTTTTCTTTTACCCTTATTTTCTTATTTTCGTTATTTTATCTTAGTAATTGACATTATTATTTGACATTGCTATTTTAATTAAACTTATTAATAACACTTAATAATTATTATTATTTCATGTCAACTTTATTTTGTCTTGATTTCTTGCTTTCTTCGAATTCTTCTTCATTAAAACTTTCTCTTTTTCAAAGATATAAAAATAATTCGTCTCAAGTTATATTCTTTAAATATTTTCAGTTTATTTATTTTTTTTTATCATCTTTTAGAACGCTGTAACTAATTTATAAAATCTATCATGATAAAGTTATTGTAAAATATTCCCGAAAAGCCATAAAAACTATTTTACTACGCGTGAGATTTGTGATAATTTTTAATTGAAAAATTCAAAAATGCGCTTTTGAAACACATTTTTTAAACAAACTTTTTTCCGAGAAACACTTTTCATTTTTTCTCGAACAAACCATTTATACAATAAAATAAAAAATTATAAATAAAGATATATAATTTATTACTTCGTTTAATTTTGAAATTTAATATTAAACCTTTAGTTTATTAGAATATGTTAAATTATGTATTAGAATATTTTATATTTTTTAAATAATCTTTATTTTATAAAATAACTTAACTTATGCAAATCTGTTTTATTTCAATATTTACTTAGACATATTGTGTCTTAAAATTTAATACCAAAATATTTTTATTTCAAATTCTTTTAAAAATATTTTATTTCAACCTAATTAAAGTTTCACGAGTTTTCCAAAATCCTTTTAACATTAATTTTAACAGAAGAACATCCATTTCACCATATTCTGTTAGTAGTTTATTTACTTCATATTTTGCTTTTAGAGAAGTAAGAATATATTATTTTATTATCAATATATATATATATATTATTTTATATTATTATTTCTACAGAATTATTGACATAGAATATTATCAACCGTCTGTTAACGGCGCGTATATTCCCTCTGATACAAAACAATAGATGTCTAAATTTCTAAATAACATTCTTTAAGTGACATAAAACAATTTTCACTATTCGTACAATTTATTATTTAAGTATATATCTTATTATTTGCTAAAAAAGAATTTTTTTCAAATAGATATAATTTTCAATTACTAAAATTAATACATTTTACTTAATAAGGAAAGAAAGACAAAATCAAAAAGAAAGATATGTTATTATAACAAAGAAAAACATATATGTATAGTTATATTTATTTAATTAAATAAACAAATTTATATCAAAATTGAAGATATAAAAGGAATTAAGGAAACCTGTGAGAACAAGATCACCTGGCATCAATTAAAATGATGAAAAAACTTAATATGTACTGAATAGGATTAGACAGGATTAACTAATGCATTTTTGCTACTCAGTGAACTGAATTTTTATAATAATAATAATAATAATAGTAATATTAATAATAATAATAATAATAATAATGATATTAATAATAATAATAATATTATAAATGGATTCGGAAACAAATATTTTAAACAATGAATTCACTTTTAACATAATAATATAAATAAACAAAATATTATTAACTTATAATATCTTTTGTAGGAAGTGAAATTGCTTGTCAATAGTTCCAGGAATGTTTTGGTAATAGTTACTAATAATTGTGAGGAGAAGTTCAGAGAGATTGATCGAAAATAGTACAGATAAAAAGTCGTGAGATGTAGATCAAATTATTTGTCTTTGTTCGGACATTCTTTTTAATTTGTTATTTAAATTTTAGAATTTTGAAATCGATTATTGCTTTTAATATTTTTATAATTATTTAATATAGTTGATATAATTATTATTTAAAAATAGTTATTATTTATTTATTTATTTATTTATTTATATTTGTATATAGTCGTTTTAGGCCAACCATTTGAAGGTCGCAGCTTAGAGCATTGCTCTTCAGATGGTACTGGTCCAAAACAACCAAAAGAAAATGTACTGTTTTATACTGTTTTAATATCAATACTAAATATTTGTATATTCGGGAGTCATGTGGCTGATCTGATTTTTACGTATGTTGCGGATAGGATAATGTATGAACTAATAATATTAATAATTTGAGTGGAAAATTAAAAAAGATTGATCGGATAAACGTCTTTATCAAACATTCATAACATATTTTGTTTGATGAAATGTTAATTATTAATAATGCATTTTTAAGATCATTAATTATTTTAATCGAAAATTATGTTATTTTAAATTTTCCAACTAATAAAAAAATCCTTCGACTCTCAGCAAAATCATTTCTATTTGTGGCATGGAATCAAATGGATCATCTTTCATACAAAAAACCAACAAATTTAATAATAAATAATTTACATGAACATATATTTCAGGAAGTCAAAAACTCGAAAGTCGATCTCTAAGTGATATTAGACTACTTCAATTTAAAATACGGTTTATTTATTTTTGAATTCAAAATCGCTAGTTTTAATTTTCTAATAATTTATAAAATAGCAAATGAAAATCGCGACGATTTGTATGAAAATTTTTATTTTTATTCCAAAATTTACAATAAAAATGTTTTGCGAATTCACAATTAAAGTTTTAAAGGTAGTTCAGTGTACATTCCTTCATGAATAATGCGTAAGACACAAATGATACACAAATATAAAAGTAACTGATTTTTTTTTATTATTTAGTTACACAAATTTAAAATTTTAAAAGATATAAAGTTTCAGTGTATTTTACATTAGGAAAATTGTTTTTATTTTATTCTTTTTAAATAAATAATCTTCCAGAGTAAATTGATGAAAGAATATGTAAAAATTAATAATTATTAAATCTGTCTAAAGTTAATTGTCTTTTTAAAAATTAGTTTATACAAGAGTGTTCCGTCTGATTCACGAGTTGCCCCGAGAACCGGACGGTGGTAGCAGTGGGGCGCAATGGATCATAAGATGGGAGCTCGGTCTCGGTATGCTGGGACAATTGATCATCTATTTTATCTATCGAGGAGATAATCCCTCCAAAGTGGTATAGCACTGCATTGCACAAGCATCAACAGAATATGATCCAGTTGTTGTCTTTGTTTAGATAAACGTTCGATTTCGAATGAAGTTTTCTTTTTAAGTGAATGTATTGCTGTCCGACTTGGCCATTGCTTTGAGTGATCTCTTGCATGTATAACACGAGACTGATCCTCCTATAATCCACAGGCCGACCGTCAGCAGATTATGATTGGTACTCATTTGATAATTTTTCCATGCGATCAAAATGTCAATCAGATAGACATCTCCCAACAAGAGACTCATCGTATAGCTTAATATCCATTTTTTTAATCACAGCACATTTGGATATTCATTTGAAAAAAGGAGAATTTTTTGAAATAGAAAAACATCAAAATCGGTATCAAACTCGTTACAATCCAAAATAAACCGTAAAGAAATAAATAAATCGTGATAATCATTGCAAAAATTTTGAATTCAATATCTTGCAGAGAGTTCCAAACGAGAAAGTGTCAATTTGCTAATAATTTTTAATAATAATAAATTAAATCTTAATTAATGATAATTTTCTCTTCTTTTCTAGAAAAAATTCTCTATGAGCTCAAATACTTTTCTTTTTCGTACTTTTTTTTATTTTTTTTACTTTTTATAACTTAATATATATTAATTATTTACATTTATCTTTATTTACATAAAGTAAAAAATAACGGTGATAAATGCTTTCAGATATTGTCATTCACACGTTTTCAAGTTTTGCAACTGAATTTGAATCTTGAGGTGATGACGGATTAGAAATATAAATAATTATAGTAATATATAATAAAAAATATAATTCAAATTCCAAGCAACGACAAAAGAACAAATGCGATTTGAAAAGCTTTTCAGATTTAAACCCTTTATATATTTATTTATTTTTCTTCATTAACAAATAATAACGAAAAAAATAAACACTGTAAATAATCACAATTATTTCTTAGAATTATTTTGACCTAATAATATTAAATTTTCAATTATTTTTTTCCATTTCTTTTCTCAATAAACATACTTATAAATTGATTAAATTTCTATAATTTCTATTTTGCTTTTTTTTAATAATGTTTTTTGTTATAATTATTATTTTGCATTATGTTTCTTCAAAACCATTTTATATAATTCCAACTGAAATTTCAATTACAAAAAAAGTTAACTAAAACATAATTATTGAAATTCATTAAAAGCAATTTTTGTTTTTTTTGGTAAAAGAAAAAAATTGACTTAGAAATTAAAATAAGATTTTAAAATTAAAACAAACTGATATGATTAAAACAAATAAAACAATATAATAATTGTTAAAAGCATTCAGAATGTTTAGGAAACATTAATAATTATCAAAATAATAATTCTGATTATTTTTTTCAACAAATATTATTTATTGCTGTTATTTATAAATTTTTAATAATATTTTTTAAATAACATTTAAATCAATCAAAAATATTGATAATTTAAAAGTTTGTAAGAATATTTGGAGAATCGTTTGTTATTGCTGATAATTTGATGTTGGGTGATATTAATTGCGAGGTAATCGTGGGGTATTGTTTGAAAACATTTTTCCGGCATAAAATGATACGATAATCTATTAATCTATACCTTAATCTATTAATCTTATATAGTACTAAATTATTAGTAATAATAAAAGACCCATAATATATGATGGGTGAGCTGAATTTTCATCTTTGAAAGTTTCTGCTTTAATTTTTAAATTGTAATTATTATAATTTATTATTTATTGTTTCGAATTCTGTGTTGCTTTAACAATCTATCAATTGAGTCGGCTCCCGGGAGCCTATCGGCAAAGGCTTGTACAGACAGAACCGTCTTGATGCGGACTATGCAGATGTATCTCAACTTTACGCGGATTCACTCTCTGTTCCTGCACTATTTCGCATTTTATCAGTACATATATGATCATGGTAAAATTTGAGCTTGGTCGATAAACCATAATTCAGATGATAACGACATTTTGCAAATTTTACCTAAATTGATTTTTAGAAATATAATTAATAAATAAGTGATATAAATCGCCATTCGATAAATAAATTAGTGTCTTATCAGTATTTTCATAAATATTTTTATCATAGCATGCACTGAGCGTTACAGACACACATACAGATAGTAATTAAATAGTAATTATGTAGTAATTATATATAGTAATTATATAGTAATTATATACATATAGTAATGATAGTCATTTCTTGATGAGGTATGAAAGTAATGTGCTATTATTCTCCAAAAGGAAAAATGGAAGTACTCTCATAATGTAGGCTGACTGCTTTAGTTTTTGAAAAAATTGAATATAAACCATCAAAAATGAAAAATAATATATTTATACACATACGTAAATATATTAATTGCATTATATTGAGAATGACATCAAT
The DNA here is from genome assembly GCA_001938485.1 of Girardia tigrina. Lineage (NCBI taxonomy): Eukaryota > Metazoa > Platyhelminthes > Tricladida > Dugesiidae > Girardia > Girardia tigrina. The sequence goes on from MQRK01225593.1 coordinate 36,128, forward strand.
TCATAATTTCTAGTTCTATACGAATCTACAAACCTTTTATCTAAATCAAGCAGATATGGCTTTTGAAATGACTAATAAAAAAAGTCAGATTATGAAACATTTACTGGAAGCAAACTACGAAAGCAAATAATGAAGGCTTATATATATATATATATATATATATATATATATATTCTAAATATTAAATTTGCATTCACAAGACTCAATATTCTAGACGCTAATTTAATATATTTAAAAAAATAATTTTGATAATTTTTTTAAAGAAACTGATTTTTGTATGTTTCGGAAATTCTTCCATCATGAGCAATTATAATTATAAGCATTTATAAGTTATTTTAAAAGTAACGAATTATATATTTATTAATTTAATTTAAGATATTATGGGATAATAATGGTAAAATGTTTAAAATTTTAATTAAGGATTTGTAGATTTGAAACGACTTTACTTTATCCATTTTGAATGTTTTTTTCGTGGGTTTTAGTGTCTTATCAATAATTATTCACAGAACTGCCACTCATAGTGTGAATCAAAGCCATTCTGTAAAACAGAAAACTCATTCTTTGAAGTAGAAGAGATTCTATATTTTTTATCATTTCTCTTAATTCAGGAAGACTGGTTCACAGAATTGGTTCACATTTTGCTCACATATTCTCATCAACTTTCATGCAGTTCATTAAAAGACATATAGATACATATAATAGTGAATGGGTATGATATTTTCCTGGTTATCCAAATCAAAGTCCACATAGAACAATTTCTGAACTTTATCAACTCCATTCATGATAATATTAACTTTACTACAAAATTTGAGGTCAATAATATTCTTCCATTTTTTCATGTACACCATGTTAACAAAGACATGACTTTATACAACATGAAATATTTACTGTAAAGAGAGATATAAATGTAGTATGATCAGGGGTTTAATTTATAGAATATGACATCTTTCCTCAACCTTTGTAAGTGTATTTGACGGGCTTGACATTCTTAAGAAACGGTTACATAATAATATTTACCCGAATAAACAAATAGAATAAACAAATATTTAATTGATTCTAGTTAGAATCCACGCTAACAAAACCAAGAAGGAGAATAAAGGTGAAGGCGGTAAAATTATAAAAAATTCCTTATTCATAAAATTTCTGATAATTTATAAAAATAACATTTATAGAAGAAATTAACTTACAATGAAATCGAAAACTGACAATTTAGTGAAAGCTAATCTGGTATATAAATTTAATTGTCACTGGTGTAAAAACTCGAACATTGGAGAGATGAATCGTCATCTCAAAACAAGGATTAGTGAACACTCACATCAAGTAGATGAGGTTCTTGATCACTGCAAATGATTGCAAAAATAGAAAAATAAAAATAAAAAAAATAAAAATTCATCAATTTCAAAAGATGAATATTATATCTTTCAGAAGAATTTTGATTTACATTATGAGAGGTTTTATTGTGAACCATTGCTAATAAGACAATAATAAGTCCATTGATTAACATAAAAAATTGGAAAAGTAAAAAAAAGCCTCAATACTGAATATCTTGATATAAATAAAATTTTTAAAAAATATTAGCCAATAAAATTGAACTTAAATAATAATTTTCTTAAAAATAGTTACATATATATTATTAAAATTAAATAAATTAATTAAAAAAAACAAAATAAATTTTATAAAATTTTTACAACTCAAATAATTGTGATTGATACATGCCAAAAGTTGTTTTTTATAAAATACTTTAAAAATATGTATTCTAAAAATTTATAAATATTGTTCAAGAGACTCTATATATAT
>MQRK01225593.1:44286-64175 GCA_001938485.1 Girardia tigrina
TAAAAATGTAGATAATATCCATCAAATTCTTGTTAACTCATCATTACTGTTCACGCATTGATAACTTCGACAGTCCTGCACTCTACAGTCCACATCTAAGTAGAGTTATATTCAAAAAACACAAATGACAGCAGAAGAATGAGACAAGTCTTAACCAGAAGATGTCGTACCAAGCTATGAGACACAGTAGAAAAACATGTATTTGCTCGCGACTGTAGTAGGGGAAAAATGTATGTTCTCCACCAGACCCCCCCCCGGGGGGGGGTTCGTAACTAGTTACCGTGGTTGCCATGGCAACGGTCGCGGTTACCATGGCAACGGTCGCGATCACCTTAGCAACGGTCGCGGTTACCATGGCAACGGTCGCGATCACCCTGGCAACGCTTCCGATTGGCATTCTTACTTGCCGTGAATGTATTAAACAATAATCATCCTCGTAATAAAGAACGAGTAGAAAGCTAAAAGGACCGTTCTACCAGTGAAAGAGAAACAGAAACCCAGAATTGCGCCAATCTACTTAATTGACTTTCTAATGATGAAAATTGGGAGGAAATAAAAGCTCAATCTAGTGTAGCTAGAATATATATCTGAATATATAAATAAATTATTTCTAATTCCACATGGTTCATAAAAAAACTCATTGGCAACTTTTGAATTAAATCTATCCTCATTTTGATACATTTTGAAATACATATTATAGTCCGATTACTGTTACAAGTTCACGTTGTGATACAATTGCCGATCGGTAAGAGCTTCATAATACATTTTATATATTTAATGGTTCATTTCCAAAGACGAATTTTCTTGTTGGTGTGATCCTAACACTCTTGTTACTCTGAGTTCTGGGCTTCCGTTAAATACTGCAATAAAAAAATTCTTACTGCTATACATCATAACCCTCAAAAGAGATTCAGATATTTTTTGCAGATAATGCAATAGAGCGTTTACAAAGTTTTTCAAATTCAATTTTAATTTATTATACATATCGTTCATTTAAGAAATAATTTCATTAATTTATTAATTTTATTTCTATACGACTTCTAAGTCTTCATTTTCATTATGCATATTAAAAAGTTACTTTGATAATAAGTAATAAGTACAATCTAAAAACATAACGTAATTAATTACATGTTATCAATAGAAATGAATAAAAACATTTTGAATAAAACAAATGAATAAAGTCATTAAAAACATTTTATAAATGATTTGTATTATTACTGAATGATGTTCAGAAAATATGTCTAATTTATATATTTTTTATTGTTTTTATTTTCTGTCGAGTGAAAATTGTAACAACCTTTGCAATTAATGAATATTTTGAGGCCCGGTGTAATGTCTAGAGGAAATATAAAGAAGATTTACTATTGAGATAAGATTCAGTAATTGTGATTATGTAAAGAAATAAATTTATAATTATAATTTGAAATTTTATTTTTCAGGAAAAAAAATAAAATTTAATAATATAATGTTTTCTCTTAGTATAAATAATTTTTCCTCATACGTAAATAATATTTTCAATCAATAATCTTTATGGTATAATATTTTTTAATTTAATTTGTTTCCAAACATATTTAGTGTCTGTGTAAGAGGGTACCTTGAAAGGTTCATTAATCTATATGAATTATAAACTCGCAAAAATTGTCTTGTGTACCAATGGTAAATTTGATATTGTTCTATCAAATAATATCCATTTGGAGCCTCTTTTAATAACGCCAAATAAGTGTATTTCGCAATTGTATTACAATTGCTGCGTGCGTTATCAAATGTTTTGGGAAAAGTTTGGAATTCAACATTAATTCATTGAAGTACCCACGATATTTTAGGAGACTCTGCTCAATCATTTACGACTTTGTATGATTGAAAAAATTGAGAAACTTGTATCAATAGAGGTACTGATCAGCAAGTTCGCAATTCATATTCACCACAAAAGTTTATTCATAAAAATAATACACATATATTACCAAATTTCTCGTTTATTTAATCATTTCGCCCAAAATTCGTTTATTAAAGTTTTCTTTCAATTTGATTTGTAAAATTTACCTCATAATTAAAAAAAGTTATTTTTAAATTATATTTATATTTTTTTTATTATAAAATTATTAAATTTTAATTTACATGAATCACTTTATTTAAAAAATTGTTTCTTAAAAATATTATAAATTTTAATCCGTTTATTATTTACTTTAAAATTCTTATGTTTATACTTTTGTTAATTATTTTACAATATTAAAATATATCAATTTTTATTTATGTAAACATTTTCTTCTGTTATATATCGTGCGATTCATAAGTCGTCGTCTCAAGATGTGGAACTATACTGCGATGTAAGGTAAAACTTTTTGAATATGATATAAATGTATTACGACATGGTTTTTTTCGCAGTACAACTTGAAGACATGAAAAGAAAAAGGTTTTACAATAATTGTTCAAAATGTTCACCCTTTTTCTGCAAACACAGATTGCATCGCTCCACAAAATTTGTGTAGCATTTTCGAATGATGGCGTGATTGATGCGCCATCAAATTGATACCAGTGTTGCGTTTTATCCCCAACAAAAGGCAGCAACTTTTGATTCAGAACGTCGACATATCGTACCTGGTTCATTGTTTCACGGATAATACTGAAAGTTATTCTAAGGTCGTAGGAAACAGCTGCCAAAACAGTTAATCCCGGCGATTTCATAGGCACACGAATCAAACGATGTTCATTCTCTTCAGAATAATAAAAAAGATTATGCTTTCGTACATGATCATTAAGGTAAAACAATGCCTCATCAAAAAAACATAATTCTTCTGCAAAAATTGGTGCCATTTTCGTTGATTATCCAAGAACAAAATTCAATTCTTCGATCTGGGTCATCTTCTGTTAACTCTTGTTGAAAAGAAAACTTGAAAGGCTTTACCTTAACTTGCTTGAGGTAAAGATGAATAGAACTCTGCGAAGTACCAAGGACACTTGCAACCCGTCGTTGATTTGAAGTATCGTTTTCTTTCACATACTGAACAACACTTTCCTTCATGTGTTCATCAGATGGTCTTCCTGATCGCGGTTTTGTTGACAAATTCCCCGTTTCTTCGAATTTCTTCTTCCAATGCTGAACCGTTGTTCTCAGTGGCGGTTCACGTTTGAAACTCTCTTTAAAAATTTGACACGCTTTTGTGCAGCTTTCATAAACAATTGCATGACTAGTGATGAAAACTTTATCTTTAATAGAAAATTCGACATTTCCACTTGCTTCAGCCATTGTACTGGCAGTTAGTGCATTTGAATAAAAGTTAAAGTACAGAAACTAATATCAGACATTTAAAATTTAAATTTCATAGATATTGAATAACCGGATAATCAATCAATAGGCCGTAAAAAATCAAAGGAATATAATTGAATATGAAAGTCTACAGAAAACCATAGCTTTTCTTTGCTTTATAAGAAAAAAGGTCGAGTCAGACATTGATCACCGCATCATTCGAAAATGCTATACGAATTTTGTGGAGCGATGCAATCTGTGTTTGCAGAAAAATGGTGAAAATTTTGAACAATTATTGTAAAACCCTTTTCTTTTCATGTCTTCAAGTTGTACTGCGTAAAAAACCATGTCGTAATACATTTATATCATATTCAAAAAGTTTTACATCACATCGCAGTATAGTTCCATATCTTGAGACGACGACTTATGAATCGCACGGTATAATTGTTTAATTTTTGTTCATTTTTTTAAAAAAAATCATTTTTAGATTATTTTTAAATTTTAAAACTTTTTGAATTATTTAATTTTTTTAAAAATTTTCGTATCAAAAAAATCTATCATTATTAGGTGAAATGACAATTTTGACTAACTTTTTATTAGCTTCATATCTTCTGAAAATGATAATTTTTCTATAGTTAAAACCGTTTAATAAACAGATGAAAGTGTTTATTACAATACTCATAAGATTGAGCAGTTGTAAACCATCGTGTTCGAGAATCAGAAAGTTGTTTTTGGTCCATCAAAATCGAAGGATATTTCTGTTAGAGGTTTTGGTAAAATAAAATTATTAAGAACATTTAAACAAGTCTCATTTGAATGTTTATTACAATCACATTTGGAGTCATTAAAACTCTCAGAAAGTCTTTCATCATTTGTCATTATTCTAATTGGTTTTCTTATTTCTATTTTTATTCATGATTATTCGAACAATTTTTCTAAATTATTTTTTAAAATATTTAACCTCTAAAAATATTAATTAAAAAATAATATTTTTTACCATTTCTCAATAAATCCCAAAATAATAAAAATGTCATCAAATTATTAAAAATGCATTTAATTTAAATTTTACTAAAAATTATTAAACTTCATTTTAATTGTAAAATTAAAAATATGAACTTATCAAATGATTATTTTAATTATGTTCGAATAGTCAATCACTTTAAATTTAATAAAAAAAATACCAATTTCCATCTGGGTGGGAGAATCACCATTCTAAATTCAACATACTTAAATCAACATACATCATCAATACATTTACACATTCAAACAAACGATTTTTTTTACAGATGCCAAAATTATATTAAAAATTTTTTTTCATAAAAATATAATATTTTTATTTTTTATAGGATTTTAAAGAAAAAAATTTTTTTATAAATTAAATTTTAACAATGAAATTAGAATTTAAATAAAAGTTTATTTAGTTTAATTATAATTATTTGTTTTAGTATCCTATTTCTGTTCATTAAGTTTAAAGCAAATATTAATATATCCTTTCAAACATTCTTTAAATACAAATTTTAATAAAAAATATTATTTATATTTATGAAAAAAGACAAATATTTACCCTCTGTTAATCAGTCTATATTTATTAATTTGGCTCGAGTCTTCCGATGAGTTCATACACCAACAAGATTCTGCAGCCACAGCAGAGTATTCGACTAAAGTAAACGACAGATAAATAATATCGAAAAACAAAAAAATATATATAAATAAAATTTTGTTTGATTGAGAGAAAAGCATACAATTTGCGTATAAATTATTAGTTGGTTGGCTTGTCTGAAAGACTGATTTTCCATCTATTTATTCATTTAAACAAGAAAACAATTATTAATGAAAAGTTATTAATAATTCATTGTTTAATTTTATTTATTTTACATGAAAATATTATATTTCTGAGTTAATAATAATCTTAAATATTATTCTTTATATATCTAATTTATTTAGTTTTAATATTAAATTTCAATTAAAAATATAAATATATATATATATATATGTATATATATATGTATATATATATATATATATATATATATATATATATATAATATATATAATATATATTTTTAATATATATATATATACATATATATATATATATATATATATATATATATATATTAATGGAAAATCTCAAGTGTAGAGAAGTATAAATAATTTATAAACTCAATTCTTTTTATTTTTTGTACAAAAACATGAACAAACTATTCTTGATAAAGATGAGTATACAAAAATAATAAATTGTAGCAAACAGGCAGAGACAAAAAAGGATATAAGTTTGTAGAAAGAAACCAATAATCACCGATTGGTGAACTTCCTTTGAACAATTTTTGTAGTAAGTGAATAAAAAATATAAAAAAATAAAATTAAGTTAATTATGAATTAGTTTAATTAAAAAATATCGACAGAAAATTTATTTATTTAAAGATAACACTAATCTTAATTTTTTCACAATAAAAGTCCCAATAACAAATGGTGTGGTCTTTGGACATTCTTCCGTACTCTCCCTTCACCAAGAAGTCAGGTGTTGTGAGACGATACTCGGAACAAGACATTCATTCAAGGGGGCTTTTAATTATTTTAATTAATGTATTAAATTATTTTAAATTATTTAACTAATTTATAATAAATTGATTTTCCATTTTTTATTTTTTTAAGTTAAATTATTATTCATTTCTATTTGTTAAAATACCTTTTCTAATTTTTTTAAAATTCTTTGTGATTATTTTTTTATTAAAATTTTTTTAAGTTTTTAAAATTATCAAAATAAAACAATATTTTTTACTTAATTATGGATAGTGTTTGGAACGGGCGGGCCTCAAGCCCGAAGCCTGACGGGCTTTTCATATTTATTGAAGCCCGAAGCCCGAGCCTGAAACCCGACGGGCTTCGAGCTTATACTTCTAGACACTTTCTTTTAAAAAATTTTCAACCTCCTTTTTTTTAATTTTTAAATTTTTATTAATGTTTTTCAAAATAGTGAATAACAAGAAAATATAAAAATAAATAAATCAAAAATCTTTGATTTTGAATTACATCCAATTAAAATTCTGACTTTTTCTGTAAATTTAATTCAGACTACTCATTTATTAATTTTGGTTTTTAATATTTAAACATGTTGTGAATTGTAATAAATTCATAAATAATTATTGTTTAAATTTTTAAATTCAACGTTTATTTTGAATTCATACTTTAGTGCGATTGTTCTTAGAAACTAAATATCTAAAATATTAATTTTTAATAAGTCAAGTTTATTCATTGTAAATATGTTTTAATAGTATTGTTGGGGGGGTTTTGTGACTTAATATTTTGAATAATTAATTTGTAATATCATATTTATAATTAAATAAATTCAAATGATTTATTTATATAATTTTTTTTAAAAATAAATATTTCGGGTTAATAATAAAAATTGTAATTAAATTTAAATTTATTAAACAAGACATTTTGGAAATAAATAATTTGGAGTAAAAAACATTGCAAATAAAATTAGGAGAAAGTGTTATTATCAAGCTTGTCTAGATCCTGCATTACACCTGGCTGTAACGAAGACATTTTATAAAGAAAATAGAAACCAAATTGAATTAAACGAAGAAAATGGTTCTGATGATGAACTATTGCAATCAAAAATGAATCTTTTAATAAAACATTGATATTGTTGGAAAAATTGTGAACTTTTTCAAAAAATCATGAATCACATCAGATGCTTTCAAATCTTGAAAAATTTATTGTTTTAAAACAATTGTCACTTGATTGCAAAGATCGTTGGAATTCGATGCTTCATATGTTAGAAGATTTTATCAAATTATACGATGTTACCAAGGATGTATTGAATGAAATTGGCTCAGTACATCTTCTTGATAATTTAAACTTGGACTTATTGAAACATATTTCACTGTCACTTAAGCCTGCTGAAATTACTCTTAATGCAATAAGTGATAAAAAAAGCTAATCTCAGAGTGGTAAGTATTGCTATAAATTTTATGGTTGAAAAACTATCAGCTCAAGATTCAGAAATCAGTTCGATTTTATTATCGAACATTACTCATTATATCAATTCAAGAATAAATCAACAGTTAATTGATCTCATGAATTCTTTATACAACTTTGATCATGTTACAAAGACTTCGACTGATCTGGCAGCAATCTTATTGAAACGTCTTTTGCCCTTCCAAAAGCGATTCACTTATTGATGATATTGAAGATAATATTAATTCATTTGAAAATATCAATCAAAATATTTCAATAGAGAAAGAATTAAAAATCGTTTAAAATCTTCTACTCTTCATAGTTTCTCGCAAATCGATCGTTATAAAAAATTACGATAAGAATTTTTATTATCAAAAAATAATGGTGTATTAACCGAAAATTTCAAGAATTTATTAGATGCTATTAGCACCATTAAACCAACATCAATTAACACAGAAAGATCATTTTCTGTTGCAAATCATTTCTGTACAAAATTACGTTACTGGTTATCAGATAAGTCATTAAGTGCTCTTGTTTTCTTAAAATACTTCTTCATTAAAAAAGATTGTTCGGGATAAAAAAAATATTTTGTAATTTTATAAAAATGACCTAGGATTTTTCTGGTGGAAATTTTAAAGTTGTTGGTAGTGCATTAAAAAATAAATTTTTTGAATAAAGCTTTTTTGATGAAAATTTTAAATTGTTTTCTCATCAATGGTTACAATATTATAGAGAAAATCAGTAGCGGTCACTACACAAAAATGTATTTAGTGAGAAAGAAAATATCTAATAAAACATTGATTATTATTACTGGAAAACATGACTTAACTTTTTTTTCAATATTGGGGACAAGCCCAAAAGCCCGAAAAACTCTTTGAGCTTGAGCCCGAGCCCGAACGGGCTTTTTCAAACACTAATTAGGGACTAAGACCTTCAGACCTGGTATAACAAATAGTGAGCCTTCCATCTCTTTCACTGGTATTAAACCTAAGGCTCTTTAAAAGGTCCGCTAAAGTAAAGATACTAGCATCCCCCTGATAGACCTCCTACTCATCATTAGCCATCATTGTTTACAAACTCTCTTTGGTTCTCTAGTGAAAAATAACTAAACATGTTTGGATGCTCCATGGTTTCACATTTCTAAAACAAATAATCCAAAATGGAATTATGTTTGAGGTTTGCTGAAGAAATAAACAAATGAATATTTTATCAGTTAAAACATGCAATATCAATTTAAGATAACAATAAATGAAAACAATTAGATGAATATGTGTTTCAAATATTGTTTGTAAATTGCTAATTTAAATTGCTGATTTAAGTTCTGGAAATGATTTTTTTACATTTCATAATTTAAATTAAAAAATGTTTTCTTTTATATCTTATAACTTACAGGTTGGGGGAACCTTCAAAAGTATGGAAGATTAAACACCGTATTTAATGTAACTTATTTAAAGTAATTCTATGATAAAATCATTATTGTAATTTTTTCAGTTACAGTGTAAATTTAATTATTTTATATTAAAATGATTTGATATGAAGTGTTCGGATACTTTTTCACTTGGCACTTTATCACGTGACACTTTGTCACTTACATTTGATCACTTAGTCACTTTATCACTACGATATTTTATCACTTATTATGTTGTTTAAAAAATACAGTGGTACCTCGGTTTACGAAATTAATCCGTTCCAGGATTATGTTCGTAAACCGAAACGTTCGTTAACCGAAGCTTCAAAATGTCGTTTTTTAACCTTAATATTTAAAGAAAAATATCTCAGCGTAGAATCAACTTTATTTATCGCAATAAAAACCGTTTGCATACACTTTTGCATTTGTTATAAGTTTTCAATTAAGTTTACATAAGAGATTACATCTTTATTTATTTTGCGAGGAATATTTTAAATTGTTTGAATGTGTAAATGTAGTGATGCTGTATGTTGATTTAAGTATGTTGAATTTAGAATGGTGATTCTCCGACCCAGATGGAAATTGGTTTTTTTATTACATTTAAGGGATTGACTATTCGAACATAATTAAAATAATCATTTTATAAGTTCATATCTTTAATTTCAGAATTAAAATTAAATTTAATAATTTTTAGTAAAATTTAAATTAAATGCATTTTTAATAATTTGATGACATTTTTATTATTTTGGGATTTATTGAGAAATGGTAAAACTTATTATTTTTTAATTAATATTTTTAGAGGTTAAATATTTTTAAAAATAATTTAGAAAAATTGTTCGAATAATCATGATTAAAAACAGAATTAAGAAAACCAATTAGAAGGATGACAAACGATGAAAGACTTTCTGAGAGTCATAATGACTCTAAATGTGATTGTAATAAAAATTCAAACGAGACTTGTCTAAATGTTCTTAATAATAATCATTATTAAAAATTCAGAAAAAAACACTAATTAGATCAATGACAAATGATGAAAGAACTTCTAAGAGTTGTGATGACTCTAAATGTTATATTAATAAATGTGTGAATAGTAATTATATTTATGCTCTTCACATTAACTTATAACTTTTAACTTAACTTTTTTATTTTTAGAATGTTTTTAAAAATTTTATTACCTATAAAATTAGTTGATTTCATTAAAATAAGACGCAATCAGCTTATAAAATTTTAAAAATATTTATATTCTGTATTTAAAAAAAATATTCGAAACACAATAAAACTATTTTTTTACATTTATATAACATCTAATTTTAAAATTAATTTGTAGAAAACTATTTAATTTCGTAAAAAAACATTTTTGATATATAAATTTACGTAAAAACTTTTATTTATTGTATTATTTCTTTTAAAATTTTTATTTTAAAACTGTCAAATGAAATATATCAACTTTAAAATTTTTTAATTTTAAAATCTTTTTATTATTTTTAAATTTTTGCAAAATTTTTAAATAAAAACATTAATTTATTCAGCGAATCGAAAATTTTTCCCTCATAGTAACAAAGAAAATATTTTGGCCAAAAATGCTGTTGAAGAAATGAAGAACAGAATATTGGGTCTTTCAACAACTTCCACTGATGTTATAGATTTCGTAAGTAAAGAACAAGATGCAGGGGCTTTATTGGCATTGCAGAAAATGAATTCACTAAAAGAAACTTTAACAAGAAAAAAACAGAAATACGATCAACATTATCGCTCCTTTAAATACATTTTTTGAAATTCATGATGGGTTAAAATATATTGTTCTTTATGATTTAGCACCTGGAAAGGATCGCGTGATAATTATGGGATCGTTGGAATTATTAAATGAATTGGATAGAGTGAAATTGTGGCTAGCAGACAGTAATTTTAAAGTAGTTCCTGCAATTTTTTTTCAGTTATACAGTACTCATTTCGAGCTTGCATCGGAAATTGATCCAGCTGGAATTTATTGTTTCATAATGAAAAAATATAATAATGTACGATAAGATTTTAAATTTATTAAAATCAATGATTCCATCTGCAGTTATTAATGATTCTAAAACCGACTTTCCAAATGCAAAAGTAACAGGATGTTATATTCATCTTTGCCAAAGTGTCATTCGCAAGGTACACGATCTAGGACTGAAAAACGCTAATAAAACAGATGACAGTCTAAGAGTGACTATTCGTTGCCTTCCTGTGCTGGCCATAATTCCTCCTGCTGATGTAACTAAGGCTTTTGAAGCTCATGTGGAAAATGCTCCAGAACATGAAAAATTAGCAGAGTTATTATTTTACTTTGAACGTACATACATCAGAGACAGGAGACGACTTTGACATGATGATATTTTTAGTTAAGCCAAATATTCATAGGAAATATGGAATCGAAACAAAGCTGCAGCAGATGATGTTGCAATGATGATAAATGCCATGGAAGGATGGCATTGATTACAAGTATTGTTTCAATGTCGTCATCCCACATTGTGGCAATTTATATGAGAAATTGAAAAGTATATACAAATTCAAAAATCTATGTTTCTTCAGGGAATTCCAGGAACAGAATTTCCAACATCAAGAAAATACATAATTTTGAAAGAAAGAGTAAGAGGCTGTAGAACGTTATAATTTCAGTGGAATTCTAATCTACTTATGATTAGATTGGTAACTCTCCTACTCAGAAGGGAATGATATTTTATTGATTAATTATCTAAATCTAATGCCATTAATTAAATGAAATTAATGTTTAAATACTAATTAGTTAAAAGTGTTTTAATTTAATTTATAGTTTTGAGAAAATAATATAACTTATTAAATTTGATATCAATAAGCAAACTATTGTTTATTTTAAAAGTTATTGAATGTATATTTACCTCATAAAATTTTGAGAAATTAAAAATTATAAATTAGATAATCTCATTTATTAATCAAAGATTTGAGTATATATACAAAAACTATATCAATCAAAGAAAGATGCTCATTTACAATGGTTGTAAAGAATATGTTCATGTTGTTAATGTGTTCATGCAAATTGTGATGTTGCTAATATAGCTAATTAAATTATCAAATAATTTAAAGATTTTTATATCTTTAAATTTCAATAAAAATATTCAAATTACAAATAAATGTTCACAAAAAAAATCAAAAGTCCTGCCAAAAACAATAAGTATTTTATCATTAATTAATGATAAGAAAATCAACAAAAATAAGGAAAAAATAAAACCGAAAATATTTTTCAAAAATAAAGTATGTCAACAAAGTCAAATCTGTGCTTATAAACAAAACAAATCCCGGGGGTTATTTAGTTTTCGTGTGAAACATTCGTATAACACGCGAATTTTTATTATCAATAACTTATGTAAATATTCCTTTATAAATAAATAACTTTCTTTTCAAATATAACTTCAAGTTTTATTTTAAAATACGTTTTTTAATTGTTTTTATTTTCTTTCTTAAAATTTCAAATATAAATGATTTGATTATATCATTATTTATGTTTTATAAATTTTAAATCTTCCATATAAATTATATCTGTATTTTGTTTTCTTAGGAAGTATTTGTATTATTTAACTGATTGGGAATGTTTAAGTGATGCTTGTTGATCTAGTCTAAATAAAGCTATAAAAGTTTACCATCGCAATTATTAGGAGTACAGTAATTTAAAATTCACAATTATTCTTGTTCTGCCCGATCGGCAGGTGCCCTAAATGCCGGACGGTGATAGTGGTAGAGTGGCTGTGGCGGATGTGGAGCTTAGATATTTTGTGTTCCTGCTTGACCAATTTTATTGGTGAGAGTAAATGTTTGCTCATTCAATAAGATTTCTTTATCTTTAATCTTTAGTAGAAATAATTTTTTCAGTAAATTTTTGCCTCGGAATCAGAAAAATTTGTAATATAGAATTTGAAATCAGTCTGAAAAATCAATTGTGATTTAAATTCAAATAAGAGTCGATATTAAATTCCAAATAATCAAATATAACAATCGTAAAAAAATCGGACAAAATTTCAAAATCGTAAAATGTTTAAATAATTCGCGAAAAAATCCTTTAAACATTTTTTTTTGATTTTAATAATCGTTCAGTTTAAGGAAAATTTTCTCACATTCTCTTTATTGATAAACGATAGCAATCAAAGAGAGCCATTTTCTTTACTAGCCACTCAACAAAATGGGTCCCACCCAGGCCTTGATATAACTCGGCAATCAAACTCAATCCAATCGCATAATAATACTCGGCAATACATTATATATACCAGCAATATAAATTTCAGCGATTGTCATTCACGATAAATATTCATTAAAATCATCTTTTGACAAAGCGAGAAGAATAAATTTCTGAATAAATATAACAATATAAAATTTATAATTTAAATTCCGAAACAAGTACTTTCTTCCCAAAATATTTTAAATAAACATTTAAATCGAACAATTATTAGTGAATGACAATTTCTGATAATTTTGATTGCTGTGATTTGGATTTTGCTTGTTTGTATATATATATATATATATATATATATATGATAAATAAAAATATGATTAAAGAAAAATAATTAAATAGTAAACCTTTCCAATGTCCCATGGAAAATTTTCACAAGACCTATAAAACGGGTGGATAGTTAAAGCGACATTTATCGATATTTATTGAACCCAAGGAAGTACCAGTGGTACTAAGGCTTCAAAAATAATGTAGATGAAGGATGTACAAAGTCTTCGAACCTGATCGCGATGCATGATGTGTTAGTGTCCCTCGACAGTATCGCGGAGACGGACTCAGGAGTGTTTCCAAGGGTGGTTCTTGACTTTCAAGTAAGTAATACAAATGATGTAGAGATATTTTGGTGTCCTTTTACTCATTGTACGAAATGTGTTTACACAGCCAAATCCCTACAGAATCATGGTACGAGAGATCATAACTGGTTCTGTCTTTCTAGGAAACTGAAACGTGCTTGAGCACTGAAAGCTCGCATTCTTGCATCCAAAGCCCTGTGAGAAAGTCGGTAGGCTCTTTATTGTCTATTTATGGTTTTTACCCGATACACAGTCTATGACTCACTACCCAATCCTCCAATGCTTGTACTGTAGTCTCTATAATACATAAAAAAAATTTAACCATGGCTGTTATTGTTTTCTTTTGTACCTCAATTTATTCTTTATGATCGATTTAAATTTTGTACGAAATTGTAACTTCTCGATTAATGAATGATTTGTTTCTGAAAATTTTTTCTCATAATAATTTAATTAAAACATAAGTTTCTAATTTGACAATATTTTATGATGAAATCAATTTTTCATTTAATTATGATGAATATTCTTTTAAAACCAATATATTTGGTTTTGAGTCTCATTCGAGTTCTCTTCGAAATTCAATTTTTTTACAAAAAGTTTATCACGATGGGGCCAGCAAATCCAATCCGAGCTACAATTCGAATTTCTATGCGCGTCTGTCGGTTTTCGGGGCAACTCTGTGATCGGGCGGAAAAGGTATTTTGATATCAACTTAAATTTAAATAGCGATATGCTTACTTATAAGTAATACTTGAAGAGATGTTACTTTATGAGATAATACAACAATCTCAAAATTATTCTTTTTACTCAAATACAGGCTGTTTAATGTCTTTTCTCATTGGTCTCTATAATAAAAGTTTCTGTATCTCTTTTCTGACCTCTTTTTTGCTAGTCATATTATTCCACCTTTTCATTTTCATTACTTTTTGATTTTGTTGTATATATATATATACAATATTGTCTCTCAGTTTGCCGAATGTCAGAAAAAAAGGTTTGGGACGCATGATGCCAACATAAAAAAACAAATACTGATGTTGTATTCACCGTGCGGGAACTATCGTGTTCTGTTATTGTTATATATTTATTATGAAATATTAAAATATTAAAATTAAAATTTTAATAAAATATAGTAAATATATGATGATATACCAAATATTATTGCATTTAAATATGTATTAATTAATAATTAATACTGAATTAAACACTTTTAAAAAATAAAAATTCTATAAAATAGATAAATATTATTATTTCAAATGTTTATTAATTAAAATTATTTTATTAATAAAACATTACACAAATTAAAAACAAATGGTAACATTATTATAAATAACAAAAATTTAGTTTTTTGATTTCAGATTAATTAATCAGATTAATTAGAGCAAAATGATGATTTAATTTACTTTTTTACAAAAAAAACATTTTAAAAAATATTTAATTGATGTATAAATTGAAATAAAAATTAATTAAAGACAAATTTTTATAAATCTATTAATATTTTTTTTACTTTTATTTATTAATTTTTTATTAATTAAATTTTTATCTTCTCTTACTTGTATCAGTGTTTAAAACTGCATATAACTTAATTGGAGCCATTTTGTAAACCGTATGAACAACCACATTATCCGGATTCAAGATGGAGAAATTGAAGAAGTCTGTGGTCGAATTTGATTCTCTGTTGTAATTCAAATTTAAATTGTCCGTCGGCCATGATCTAAATTGATTTAGATTAAAAAAGTTTATTAATTTATATATGAATGAATGTTAATATGAAACAGATTGGTACAGAAAGGTAACAGACACATGACCTTATACAACATCTAAAATTTACTGTGAGGAGAGATACAAAAATAGTATGATCAGTGATTTAATTCATAGAATATGGAATCCTTTTTCAATCTTTGCGAAAGCATGTGACGGACTTGACATTCTAAGGAAACGTTTGAATAACAATATGTATCCGAATAAACAAATAGACAAAAAATATTAAATTAATGATCGATAGAATCCACACTAACAAAACTAAGAATGGGGACGAAGGGAAACATGTTGAAATTAACAAAATTCCATATTCAGAAGGTTTCAGAAGATTTAAAAATAACATTTATAAAAATATCGATAATGTTAAAATAGTGTCCATAACGTCCAAAGTAAGAAATTACCTTACCATGAAATCCAAAACTGACAATTTAGTGAAAGTTAATCTTGTGTACAAAATTAACTGTAATGGGTGTAAAAACTCGTACATTGGAGAGACAAATCGCCATCTCAAAACACGGATTAATGAACACTCACAGTCAAGTAGATTGAGTAAGATGACTTATTCCTAAAGATGAATTTTCTATTCTTCTGAAGAATTTTGATTCACATTATGAGAGGTTGTATTGTGAATCATTGCTAATAAGACACTATAACCAAAATGGGAAAAATAAAACAGCCTCAAAATTAAATATCTTTAAATAAAAGAAATTAAATAAATTTTAAATAAAAAATAAATATATATTAACCAATAAAATTAAACTTTTATATTAATTTTAAATTATTTATTAAATTATTTAAAAATGATATAAATTATTAAAATCAATACAACACAAATAAAGATAAAACACAAATAAAGTAGCTGAAGATGGTCAGAAATCGTGATCGAAACATGTCCAACATTTTAAAAAAAATGCTGTAACATATATCTACTCGAAAATTTTCAAATTATTGTTCACTAGACTAAAAACATAGTGATTTTTTTTATATGTATATATATATATATATATATATATTTATATGTATATATATTTCCTTAAAAATGTTGTTTGGATATGATGGAGTGTTTTTGAATGGGCCTCCGAAACTTGGATGGAACAAGGAATGTATGAAGGTTTATTAATTAAGTTTGATTAATTAAAAAATTTTAGTAATATTCTTTAGTGATCACATATGTGTTTAAATAAACTCCCATTATTATTATTTTCGAATTAATATTAAATATTCCGAATGTAGTGAAGAAATCGTTCTTGCAACGAAGAAAAAATCTAAAATACAATAAATATCTAGTGTCAGATGATTTAACAAGACTTATTATATTACAAACCATAGCAGATTTTCCATCGATATTTATTACTTCTCTTTCTTTTAGACCCTTTTATACACAGTTTATATACAGTGACAAAAGAAAGAAGTTTCAAAATTTTGATGGACAAATTATAAGTTCTTCAAACTTATACAATTGTTTTCCTAAGAATACAAATGGTTGTCGTGTTTTATTATTCTTTTTGCAAGCAATGGTTCTGTGCATTTTGGTTTCTTCATATAATATATTCAGTGTATATCCAAGTATCTACTTCGGGAAACTTTCAATTTTATACAATACATACATTAGTGACATAGAATTCAAATATTCTCTCTGTTTTTACCTTAATGAAAGGAAACCTATTTACTAAACAATCAAGTCTTTCAACATATACATCTGGAGATAGACCAGACCTTTTTACTAAATTCTGTCACACTAGAGTCTAGTGACCAGACTTTAAAATAGGTGTTATTTTATAAATTTCAATAAGTTTTCCATCTATTTCAAAATATTGGAGCTCTTTGTGTAATTGGGTTGATAACTGCTAAACTATTAAAAAGAATAAGTTTGAACTTTGAAAACCCGATTATAATTAAAAATTTGTACATAAATTATAGATAAAAAACATACATTCTTCCACTCCCTAAGCTTTGTAATTTGAGATACGGTCAATAGGATTTTTCAATGTCAAAACACTCTCTGCAAATCTAAAAGCAACACTTACACTTTTAATACTTCAACTTTTGTTTCGAAACAAACACAATCAAAAGTATTTTCAACACAAGCTATTTATCCAGTATATATGGAGCGGAAAACGACAGAGTGCAACTGACTGAACATTGACGAACAAAGAAAAATTAAAATGAAATAAAAATAATAATAACGAAAAATTAAATAAAATTTATAACATTATCATTTGCGAGTTGAGTAATCGATTCTTTGGCTTCATTTATTATTCTACGCAGAATTATCGATCGAGCTTTTGTGAATACTGCTGTAGTGAATTGCTTTTTACTGATATACATGAATATATATATATATATATATATATATATATATGTATGAAAATTTGTATCACAATAATAAAAAGATAATTCAACTAACGATTATATGAATTTTCGGCATAGAATGTTTAATTAATCTGTTTAATTAAGGCGAGGAAAAGCTCGTTAAAGAAAAGCTAAACTTTTAGAACGATATTCAAAATTAAAAAAACAAAATCATAACTTAAAGATGAAATCAGAGTCACAATAGGGAGAATTTAAAGTTTGGAAGGAGATAGTACAACTTGAAAAAGTTAAAAAAAGCAATCGTAAAAGATTTTGAGAGAAACAAAATGATCAAAAAACACGGCCAACAAATCTCAAAAGCCGGATTCTCATTATCCATGCGTATCCAGTACAAGATTAGAAAGGTATATGATCTCCTTTAACCTTTATCAACAAATTTATTATATGAGAAATGGAGAAAACTAGAATAATTAATTTAAAATTATCATTATTAAATTTTATTAAAAATTATATTTCATGAGGTATTTTTACAATCTTATAAAAAGTAAAAAAATATTTACAATTATTTTTAAGAAGTCTAAGCTCTAGTTATTCCTTAAAATTAAATGATAATATAAATAAATTAAAAAATTATCATCAAATTAGACTACTGCAACTTATCAATGTTGGGTGAAATTTATATGTAAATTGTATATAAATACAGAAAGAAATGAGTCTATATGGACATAACCCAAAGAAAGTAAGACTCTTTTAATCCTTTAGGATAATGAAAACATATTTTATTCATCACATGGGACAATCTGTAACCGAAACATGGTCCAGACTCCAGCAATGTGTCATATACATCATTACCATAATTTTACCAGTTTTGGTACTAAATCAAAAGGACTTCAACCAATAAAGACGCAAAAATGATTTTTCAAAAGTCTTATCATTCTCCAACAAAAATTCTCTGTTTATTATAGATGACTTAAAATGACATTTTTATTCCACCTAAGAGTAACTTTTGATGCAGTAATAAACATTTAGTGTTTTATCGAAAAAAGATTAATTATCATAATTATTGTTTATTTTTTTAATATTTTAAACAAAAAAATGTTATTAAAAAGTTCTAATAAAATTGATTACCAAAATAAATTAAATAAAAATAATTCTTAAATATTTGCTAATGAAGTTCATTTTAAAATCATTCTTCTTATTTATTTATGTATATATATATATATATATATATATAAATATATATATATATACTGAGCGACAAATGTTTTAACACACACTTTAGTTTATATCGTAATGATATGTACAAATATTAAAATTGTTATGTGCTATTTCAAATTTTAAGGTTTAGAAAAAGTAAATAAAAATTTGTCACTAATTAAATTGCATTTGTGCTAAAAAATTTATTGAAAAATTAAATTTCATACATAGTTAAAAACGACTAATTTTTTAAAACAGTAACATTTATTCCAGGACATTAAACTGTTGTACAGATTTCCATTCACTTTTTATATCTTGCACAGACGACTTCTTATTGACCTATACAATTCGATAACAATATGTCTTCTAGATGAGTTAATCAAGTGTTAGGCATTTTTGATGGATAAGCATAATTCTGCCTTATTTTTATACTGAGTGCCATCGTAAACAATGTCGGATATTTTCTTTCACATGTCCTCAGTAATATTTAAATCTGGACTTTTTGCAGGCTAATTAAGTACAGAAATTTCACTTTCTTTCATAAAGTCCTTTATAAGTTTGCTTTTATGAAGCGGACTATTGTCTTCCTGGAAGTAGAAATTATCACCACAGTTAAGTTTTATGATAGGAATAGCTTTATGTATTAATAATTGCTTATAATCTTTAGATCCGAATTTTACTTCTATGATTTTGTATGAAAGAAGTCCTTTAGGTAGAACAATCATCCAGACTGTTAGGGGTTCTTTTTGGTGAACTGTAAAGTTTTGATATTTTTAAATTAAAAATCGTATTTATATTTGAGATAAATTAAAAATAATGTTCTACTAATTAAAATGAAATAAGGTTTCATAAAAAATATGGTTATAGGTAATATTTTTACTAATTAAATTGAAATAACTTTTTATAAAAAAATATAGTTCATAGATAGTATTTTACTAATTAAAATGAAATAAGTTTTTAGAAAAAATTATAGTGTAATGATAATATTTTACTAATTAAATTGTAACAACTTTTTATAAAAATTAGGATTTAAAAAATCCCAATTAAAATAACTTCGGAGTTAAAGAATATTGTAAAGAAGATTTTGATACAGTCTGAGTCATATAATTATCACTTTTTTAAATAAAGCCCTATCTTTTCTATTATTTAAGATATATCTCTGTAATTTAGTATATATATATTACTCATGTTATATAACAATAT
>MQRK01225593.1:89227-102222 GCA_001938485.1 Girardia tigrina
AATATTTATTAACAAAAACAATGTTTAAATAGTAATATTTAAACAACATATAAATTCCTATTTTTAATAATTTCTATTTTTTTATTCATTTTTTAATAATTATCATAAATGATAATATAACTGCAAATGATAATAACTATAACAAATAATATATATAACAAATAATAATAATATAACAAATAATATATATAACAATAATAATAAATAATAATAATAAATAATATATATATAATATATATAACAATATAATAATATATATAACAAATGATAATTTAACTGCACAGATATATTTGAAATATTATTTTTTTGTTGTTATTCGATTACATTCATTTGAGATATACGAAAGAGAATAATTTATTATTTGTCAAATTGACCGTTCGTACTGATTAGTCCATTATTATTGTTCATGAAACTTATTTCCTCAACCGATTTGCGAACATAATGTAACTTGATAATGTTTACGTATTCCATGGGAATCTATTCATGTAATATAAATGTTATATTATAATAATTATATTAACTAATAAATTTGACGCTTCCTATATTAATTTGTTTTTTATTAATATTTATATTTTAATTAAGTATGTTCTTCAACGTAAATATTTAAATTAATGAACATAAGTAATATTTTTTTTGATATCATTCATATGAAACCATATACTATCAAAATCTCAACGTGATTAAATTCTAATAATCAAAATGATTCCATGAAAGTGTTTCAATGTAAAAATTAAAATTAATATTGCATATAAAAATGAAAGAGTAAACTCACAACATTCGTGATAACCGAGATATTCTTGATAAATGGCGACATGATTCGGTGGGCAATTACAAACCGGATATGAAAAGTAGGCAGTCTCTGTGCAAACAGCTCTGTTCGAACGGCAGAGAAGATCTCTATCGTTGCAGGGTTGCCCAATGTCAACTTAATAAATAATATCACTAAACTTGTATTTCAAATCTTTTATTACTAGTTCTAACTTTCTTATGATCAATTTATTATATTATCATGTATGATAATATATTTTAAAAATTAAAAAAATTAAAAATATTTAAAAACAATTTATATTTGTTTAAATAATATGTTACGTGGTGCGCTCAATAAGTAGTGAGCCTAACATATAAATAATATTCTGATTCTAATGAATTTTTTTTCATAACAAGCAAGTTATAAAGGTAATATTTGTGATATTTGTTTTAATCTATTATTTGTGTTTAGGTTAGAGAGCGCATAAATTCGAAAATGTCATGAAAAACGCCAAATATCGAAGAGTTATTCGTTTCTTGTTAATGAAAGGGAAAAGCCGGAGCAAGAAATTCGTGGAGCTTAATTCTGTTTATGGCGAAGAGAGTCCATCCATATCTACTGTCAAACGATGTTTCAACCATTTTCGAGATGGTCGAACGTCTGTTTTTGATGAAGAAAAGTCAGGTAGGCCACGTGAAATTTGCGAAGATATAGCGAAAAAACTCAAGAAAATCGTGCAGTGTGAGTGACGAATCACCACTAGAGAACTGACAATGCGATTAAATTTCAGCACAAGTACCATACAATCACCGCTTGTGGAAACTGGAATTAGAAAATTGTGTTCACGCTTCGTGCCACGGTTTATAACAGCAGACATGAAGGATCGGAGATTGATGTGCCGCCAGGAAAACTTAAACCTCTATGAACGTATTGGAGACCGCTTCTTACAGAATATTATGACAATGGATGAAACACTACTTCCCCTTTATGTCCCAGAATCAAGACGGAAGTCTCAAGAGTGGAAGCTGTTAGGGGAAGGGTATTCAAAGAAGATGCTATCATCAACCTCTCACAAAAAAGATCTCATGCTCACCACTTTTTGGATGCAAATGGAATGATCCTTGCTGATTTTGCGGAAGCTGGTGTTCGTATCAACAGTGAATACTACTCCCGGCTCGTGCTACAGTCCAGAAAGCTGAGAAGGAAGAGCAGAGTTTGTGAGTTATATTATTTGCACGAAAATGCACCCATCCACACAAGTGGGCTGTCAATGTCATCAATTGAGGGTTGTGGCCTCACCCTGCTCTCACACCCTCCATACAGCCCGGATCTGACGCCATCCGATTATCATCTTTTCAACCATCTCAAGCGAGTTCTCAGGGTTCATCATTTTGCTACGAAAGAAGACTTGAAGGATACAGTCTCAAATTTCTTGACTCAACAGCCACCGAAATTCTTCGAAAAAGTCTTTCTGGACCTTGTTGTGCGCTGAAAAAAATGTGTTGGTCCGAATGGTGATTTCTTTGAGAAATGATACCTTTATAACTTGCTTGTTATGAAAAATAAATTTCATTAGAATCAGATTATTATTTTTATGTTAGGCTCACTACTTATTGAGCGCACCACGTATATAATAAATATTAATCTTGTTCGACTTTTTTATTTTATAATTCTTCGTATATATATATATATATATATATATATATACGACACAATTTTCGTACACTCTAATGATTGATGAGTTGATCGTTTGAATGATTTCTTTAAAAAATGTTTTTCAAAAAAGATTTTCTTAATTGACAATTATTAGAGAATGAATAGATTTAGAACCATCTTTTATTTATTAATTTATTCTATTTGTCAGACTAAATGTTTGTAATAAAGTCTATTATTTTTAAAAATTATAAAACATGTTTTCGAGTATTTCTGATTCTTATAACTATTTACCGTTAATTCTTTTCATTTACTTTAAAATATTATTTATTTTATAAAATACTAAGATAAACTTGCTTGAGAAGTAAAAATAAGAAAATAAGTCAGATTGGGGATAAATACGAATAACAGTATTTATGATCCATAACAACATTGAATAACAACGTCAATAAAATTAGTAATTATTGAAGTAAATGAATAAATAAAATTAGTACAGAACCACTAAATATGTTACCGTCTAAAATTGTAAAATCTATAGGGAAAGGATACGGTTGTCTCAAATTGGTAAAATGTCATTGAACGTTATACTGTGGTTTAATATGTTAAGATTTATTTGGACAGATTCCTTTTTTAATTTTCAATAACAAAGTTCTTCAAGGTCTCATTATGAAGAATATTCATGAAATGATTTGATATAAGGATTGTTGTGAGAAATATAAAAAGTTGCCTGAATTTGAATACCATTTAAATATTGATCCGGAAATTTAGATAAGCAGAACTCCTTTTCATATAATATGTGATATTTTGTTTAATTTCTTTTATTTTATTAGGAAATAAAAAAAATTAATTATAAATTGAATTATAAATAAAAAATGGACCCATTACAACCATTACTCTGCTACTACAAGTAAGTCTGAGGCAACTTTGAGACTGCCAGAACAGATGTTGTTCCTCAAATATTTCAACTTTTTTTATTTCTGTTAGCAGCATTGACATTATCTTTGATAATGTTGGGTTCTTGACAAAAATTCATAATTTCACAGAAAAATTTAGTAATGAAACTAATAAAGCCATTTAAACCAATTTCTCGTTAATTTAATCATTTCGCCAAATCCATTTGCTTAATCTTCTTTTTTTAAACTTCTTTTTTCTAACTTTTTTTAAATTAAAATTATATTAAACCTTTTTAGATTTTTAAAATCTTTTTTTGTTTTACATTTGTTGGGAACGTGGTTGAGTTCATAAAAATTTTAAATTTACAATCTTATCAAATTAATAATTAAACAATCACATTCTGTAAAAATTGTTATAGATTTGTTAAAATAAGATTTTCAGACATTTTAAGGTAAAAAATTTATGTTAGAAATAAAATAAATTTTACGGTAGGTTTCTTAAAAGATTTATTACAAGCTTTATTATAAAAAAAGTTAATTGCAAATCTGATGAAAATATTTAATTGAAATAAAACCAAAAGTAATATAAAGTTTTATATTGTATTTGCGAAATGAAAGTAAACTAAACTATTTTTTGTAACTTTTAAATCGAAGTAAATTAAAAATGTAATTATAATTTTTTGGAAATTGTAATTGGAATCAAAAAATAATTGTAAAACAATTAAATCGACTTAAATGAAAATCCGATTTTAATTTTATTTTAGAAAACGTAAGTATTAAGGGAAATATAATTTTATTTTTGTAAAAAGGGGTAATTTAAAAATTGTTTAATTAAACGAAATTGGGATTTTAAATTCTTTTTTCAAAATATCATTTTATTAAATCTATTATGAAAACGAAATGGAAAATGCTATTGTATAGAATTGGGAAATTTAATTAAGAAATATACAATAAATATACAATAAAATTGAAATTTAATAAAAGACGAAAAAAATCTTTGTGACAAAATTTTAATTCACGTTATAATTTTTCATTAAAAAAAGTATAGAATTTTAATTCGTAAAAGATATAATAACCATATTTATATTTATATCTATTTTTATTTATAATGGTTTGTGTAAAGAGAAAGTGCAAAAGTTCCTCAAAAATATTTGTTTAAAATGTTTGTTTAAAAAAATATTTGTTTAAAAAACTCAAATTGTGGTAGAAATAAAGTTTTGTTAATGACAATGTCTTTTGATCAAGAACACAATAACATTATTATTTAAATTTTGTTGCTTTTTTTTAAAATTTTTTTCAACTTTTAAAAACTTTATGTATTTTTTACATTTGACGTAATTAATTATTTCTTTTGAACTTTAAATTAAAATTGTCATACACAATTTGGGGAATCGAAAATTTTAACTAACTGATCATAATTTTAACTTTCAAAATCAAATAATTACTGGAAAAATATTTCAACTTTTCAAAACAAATAAAGATGCAGGAAATTTGAATATAATAAAATAGCAAAATTATTAATAGGCATTTAACTTTGAAATTCAATAACTGGGAGATAACATGGGTCCCCCCAAAATAATTATATTATGAAAATTTCTCCTGGCAGAGATTTACTATCATAAAATATAACTAGAAAGGTGTCCAAAAGAATTTATGAATAAAAATTTTATGCAATTTAACCCTTTGACTACAGAACTATTCTTTTACTATTTTTTTGGATGTATTGTCCCAATGGTAGTCAGATGGTTAAGATACTTTATTACTTCATATTTTAGACTAAATTTTGTATCATTTGTTATTTTAAAATTTTGCTAAACAGTCAAATTTATCTCAATCCTCGACCCAAAATTCATTAGGGAAGTCTATCGGTTTTACACGATAATTTGACATTCCATGTCTTTATTCAGATCTGACAAATCAGACAATAAAAACTGAAATTTGTAAAAACCAAGTATCATATACACCCGATTTAAATGTTGTATATCAAACGGTGTTTTTAAAGCTGAAAATGAAACGTCATTTGGTAATCAAGCTAGATGATCCTATATAATATTATTTTAATGTACCGTTGTCTTTTCTAAATGGAATTTATGCCTCATTGAATTTAATATTGTCAAAATTAAAATGTAAAATGTTTTAGACACCCCAGGTTGAAGGAAATTATTTGTATTCATATCTATCCATTTCCAATATTCCGTGTTTCAGCGAGGGATTTATTATTTACAAACATAAAAGTACATTTTAAAAGACGAACTTATATCGGACCCAACCCACTTATTAAAGATAATTTAACATTTAAATGCGATAGCTAACTTTGAATCTACATGGGATAAATATTAACCAAAAATTATTTCTATATTGATCTTCACATTGTTCACTTATATTGACTTTTGAAACCCATGTTTTCATGCGTTGTGGAACATAACACAATTCAAACCCGACGAGCTCCGCCCAACATTTATTTCCTTCAGTCATGTTATTAGCAAATAATAAAATCATTTGTTCCTAAAATTTTATATATAATTTATATTTCTCCATTATATTTTATTGTGAAAAACTAAATCTTATTCTTTAAGTGGAAAAATGCTACAAAAATAAAAGCAAAATAAAGTCTTTTTTTAAGTATTTTATCGATTTCAATTTCTTTTTGAACATTATCGTTTGATTAACAGAATATTAAAAGAAAAAAAAACATTTACAAACATTAAAGGTAAGATTCCTTATTATTTTACAATATTTATTTGAGTACGTCTAATTAAGCAAACACCCGCGAGCAAATGGATATTACTCATGACTTTTTTAATTGTATCTTTTCTAAATAAACAAATTGGTGAACTGCTGACTTTAGTTTACCTAAACGTATATTCTTAATTAAATCTATGATTTATTTAACTACCTTTTGTTAGGCGTTAATGTGTTAATTTATACAGTCGCAATTATTATTATTCTATTTATAAAAATATTTTTATCATATTCTTATTACATATTTAGACTGTCAGTCAATTAAAACAATTATTTTTAGAGATGATATTACTATTTCCTTCTTTAGAGTGTGTATTTAATAATAATTGAATTTAATACTGATATTAGATATTTTTTATATATTATTTATTAATATCAAATATCCTGAAATTAAAAGAATATATGGAAGTAATTAATGAATTTAGAAGAGTCCTAAAATGAGAGATATTATAGATGAAATGATAACGAATGTAAACTTTGCCTTTTCTTAACAATTTGGATCCAAAAAAGTACATATATGATTTTTGATTTTCCTATAAAAAAGTTTTATTGTAGTATTATATTTTAATGGTAAAAGGTCATTATTTTTAAAATAAAAAGTTCGTATTTATTTTAATCGGTCAGTATAAAAAATATTTCAGCAAAATTAAGGTGTAAGTAATAATTAAGTATTTTAATTAAATTGATAGAATATCCATTTACAATCAGTAAAGAGGACAGTTTTTTTAGAAATTAAATCAAATATTTAATAAAATCAACAGTATATTTATTAAATGATCATTATTATGTTTTTGAAGTTTGTTTTACACTATTAAGTATTAAAAATCGAAGGCGGTATTTATTTCAAAAAATTTAAAATTATTAAAGCACATAATAATTTTAAAATTATCAAATCAATTAAAACGTTTTAAACTGGTTATTAATTTTGACAGATTAACCGTCATCTTCAGAACTACTGATTTTTAAAAAAAGAATATACTTATATACTTCCGATAATAAATAAATAATCAATACGTCATCACTAAAGCATTTATAAACTCTCAATAAAGTTGTTAAGAGTGCATTTTTACGTTAATTTTAGGATCAAAAGATCTTATATATAACGTTTCACATGTCACTGTATCTAATTAATTCTTAAATTGCTTTCATTTATGTCTAAATGGGAAACGGACAACTCGGCACTGGAAAACTCTGCACTTTAATTTCTGCGGTTCTTTCCATTTATACTTGTTCAACATACGTGTAGTAATACCGGTTGTGCTGCAGAATGAAACAATGGAAAAGCCTAAAGAAATAAGAATTTCAGTTGCCCAAAAATTTTCAGAGGGTGTTTTAGGTAAATTTTCATCACGAAATACAACGAAAAAATTGATAAACCGAACTTTTGTCAACAAAGGTATACTAATACATTGAAACAAGACAGGAATTAGTTATTCCTACAAATTATATAAATTATGAGGGCTCGTTTTAACTCTCTCTTCCTTTATTCAAATTCCGGATGATTAGAAATATATAACCAAAATTTCATCCAGATACAGCAAATATGGATGTTGAAATTGGTGTACATCAACATCAGGCTTTAAATACCGAATTCCCTGTTGTTAACATAAGGGGTTGTTTCTTTCATCTCATTCAAAATCTCCGCAAAGATCTTACTGAAGTTCAGCTTTTCAACCGTTATAATATTGATGCAAATTTTGCATTAAAAGCATTTGATCAAAAAGTAGATATGGAATATGTACTGAACATTTTTGAAGTGGTATAATAAGTTTTATTTAGTGAGTTCCTTGCGCCTGATTTAAACTAGCTAATTTTCTAATATCTGGCTCCATATTTGTCAGGGACAGATTAAGGTCTCCTCAATTTTCATAATCAAGTCGATTCCAAATAAACCACTTTGAAATTGATGATGTCTGATAAACACATTTGAGATAATTGAATGCCTACATAAAAAGCTTCTGCACCAAACTTTGTTTACAGTCTATTTAACTGTCAGGGTGACAATACATAATTAGACATCAATTATGATAAGCAGTATCAAACAGCGAAAGTAAATGGTCAAACTTTTTGAATAAGGTTTATATTTTTTTTTATTTCAAGGTTACGACTGATAGGTAAAATGTTAAATGAAGTATGGTTCAAGCCGGGGGTTACATCAGACCATACAAATAGTCGTAAAATTGATCTATGACACAGTCATTTTTAAAACTATTTCATTTCTCTATTTGGTGATATTTTGTGATCTCAAATCCTCTGATAAGATAAATTTAATTTTTTTCATTAAAACTATACGAAATTCGTTTTTGAAACCCAATCTACTTACATTAAAAGGCTGATCAAACATTCTATTAAACAGGATTCATATAGTTATACATAAATTTAAATGGATGTTTTATGGGTCTTTACTTAAACCACAGACTTGTGCATAGACATATTAGTTATCCTTACTAATATCTAAATATCTTTGTGTTTATATAAAAAAAAAGATTTGCGAAGAACATTTAATCAATCTCTGTTGATTTTGAATAACAATAAAGAATAAAATGGAAAAGTCAATTATCTGTTCTGTGCAAATCTATTTTAAGCTGGGTTTTAGCAACAGCACATAATCATTAGATAAATTTTAACAAAAGAATGTAATGTGATTACAAGATGGAAGATTAAAAGTTGGAGATATAAACCGATTCAGTGCTTGGTCCCACAATATTTTACTCATACCGGCGAATATTAATTATAGAATATGTACTTGATTCAAAATACTTATTTTTTATTACTATCGCAACCCATGCTCGTCAATGATTTAGAAAACTTACATCCAAATAATTTTACTTATTATAAGTGGGTAGCGATATATCTTGGAATTCAATCTGTGCTTTCATATATACCTCATCTTTTTTGACAACTTGGATCATAAAGATTTCAGTAACTTCTACGTAGTGATAGGGAAGCCTCACTTCCAGAGGAAGATTTAAGACAGAAAGCTATATCTAGATTAACAGTCACTATGTTAGAACAAGTTGAATTTTCAGAATTTTTTTCAGAAAATAATAAGATTGTAATAATTAAAAAAATCAATATATCTTATAGGTATAAAAATAAATTCAAATTTAATTAATTGAATTGTATGAAATAGCGATTTTCTATTATATATTTTTCTGAAGTGGAACGTGCCTTCCCAGAATTTAATAATACAAAGAAAAGGATTTCTGTCCCAAGAAAATGAAGAATAATCAAGTCGAATCAATCGTTGATTTAAACCAAAAAATATTTTATTGATCTACCACCAAATAAATAAGTCATTCGATAACAAAAATTAGGTATCACAACAGACCCCCCCTCATTTTTGAAGCGGATGGTGTTTGATACTTTTACATGTATGTATTTCTTTTCCTACACTTCTTTTGAATGTACCTATTTACTTTGGTCCTTTGAATTTTCTTTTGTATGTTTCTCCACCTCTATTGTTGTACAACGCGGGGAGCGGTTCTTTGGTCACTGTGATTCTATATTTATTTTTACATATCTTGTGTTATTGTATTAATTCTTTCAGTTTTAATTTTATTTTTATATTTTTTTTATTTTTGTCGTACGAATAATAATAACGCAATAAATAAAATAATGCAATCCAAATTTCAATTTACCATAACGAATTGAAATTTGAATTGCGATCGATAAAAAAATTATTAATCAGAAATATTATTTTCTGATTGTTAAGCGTTAATTTGGCAGCCAGATTTTAATTTGATTATACAACTCTTCCAAATATCATCGTATATACTGAATATTTTGTCCGCGGTCTACAATCATTTTTACCGAACGAATATACCTCAACGGCAAATATTACGAATTTTATCCTAGTGAACAAAAAAAAGAGACTAACATTAATTTTTTTTCGAAACCTCGATTATTGTGTTTGCAACCCGCGAAGTAATTGTTAGTTATTATTGCTACGTTAACCCTACAATGCGCCGTGATTCATATTTGAATCAACCATATTTTACCTCAATATCTTTTAATCACGTGATATTCTTTGAGTGTTTACATACTGTGAACCAAAAACATTGTCTATGGAATGATAACTGCCCATAAAGTCATAGATGCAATATATTTTGTCAACAAAAATGACAGTTCAGTTTGATTTTTCAGTTTTTTTTCTTATGATAATTAAAAAAAATGCGCATTGTAGGGTTAATTATCATTCAGTTATTGTTGTTAAACAATCTAAATTTTAACCATTCATTGATTTTTATCATTTTTTTTATCTTTGGGTTGTTAGGTTCATTTAACGTATTGGTTAAATTAACTTAGCAATTCTTAAAGTATAAAGGATAATTCAGCGTTTATCACTGTCGACTTAATAGGTGAATTATTCTAGTTAATTTAGTAGAAATAGTGTGTTCATTGAATTGCTGAATTCATTATTTCTACAATTTTAATTAGTTGTACTAAACAGTAATTCTTTTATTCCAGGCAGCATATTAATTTATTTTTTGAACTAAATCTCTGCCTTGTAAAATTTGGATGTCATTTCCTTTTTAAAAAGAGAAACAATTTTGGGTATACTTTGAATGTACAATCCCACATTTAATGATCAGTTTCATGTAGCGTTTTAAGAAATTTATTAGTACTGAAAATAATAATCATGTTATCATCAAATGGATCACTATCATATACTATAAATGGTCGTTGATTTATAGTAAGTTTCAAATTTAGAGTGATCATAGATTCTCTGAGATTCGTAGGGACTGAAGGAAAATTGAAGATAAATTTTTTTCGCCTAATGACGTGACGATGATTAATTGCAGAACTCAGAGCTGATGAAATTTCCACACTAACTGTGGCCAATGCATCGTGTACAATTTGTCGCTAATTAAAATATTTAAATTAAAAAAAAGTCGCTATTTTGACCGTATCCAAAAAAGCAAATTTTTAATCGAATAATTAAAAAGAAGATTCACAATTTCTTTTTAAAAAGATAAATTCGAAAGAATCATTGTCTTTCTGGCAATGACGAGAAGAAATGTTTCAAAGTAAAAATAAAAAATAATAAATATTATAAAAAAAGAATTCAATCCTCAAATCACAAGAAGGTGAATCAGTTATTTTTATGTACAATCGAGAAGGTGGAGCTAACCAGGTTAAACAAACTAAGTATAGTTTGCTGAATATGTGTAGATGGTTACCAATAAAAATTAAATTAACAGATAAATAAAAATACGAATCCGTTTTAATTACAAACACTATAATTTGTATAACAACTTTTATAACTTTAATTTATATAACTCATGGGGTTGAAAACAATCTGCTGTTCGTAATAAAAGCCGGAGCAAATCTATTAACGTCTTTCGCAACGGTTATACATACAGAATAGGTATAGCAACGTCGAGTGTTGGTCGAATAACAAAAGATTGAAAAACTGCTGAGAATTGTGAATAAGCGAAATGTAACAAAAATTCTTTAAAATGAATTGGCTGAGATTGAAAACAGTCTGCTGTTCGTGATAAAAACCGGTATTAATTTGTTGTTAAGCTTCTTTTATTGCCAGTCAATTATAACTTATTATTTCTGTATTTGATTTTTTTTATTGTCGAGGAATATCTGGTTGTAGGTAATAATTTATTTTCGTTGTCAGGCTAATTATGAATTCAAATCTGAAGATCGATAGTATTGATTGCAATTTGAATTTCATAAATTATTCTGCAATAAAATTAATTATTATAATTATAAATTACGGTAAAATTTCTCTTCTTTGTTATTTCTGTGATCTTCTGCTTTCACTTGTCTAATGTCTTAATTGATTTTTTTCTTCATGGAAATAAAATTCAAAAAAAATAAAAGTAAAAAAAAGTAAAAGTAATAAAAAATAAAATCAATACATGGTCGCAAAAAAACAAAAATAAAACTGTCACACACGCACACACCCGGCAACCCCAAATCATGAGAAATCACAATAATTAAGCAATACAAAAAAAAAGCAACAAACGCACACCCACCAGCACGAGGCGCCAAACTAAAGCAGGGATAGTAAGCAAGTAAGGCACTACAGTAAGTAAGTAAGGCACTACAAATATAATAAAAATTCAATTTTAAAATTCCTAAACAATTAGAATTAAAAAATAAAAATTAAAGTAAGAAAAAAATGAACAGACTAATTATTTTTAAAAATAAATGTCAAATCTAATATTAAAGAAAATAAAGATCATTTGAAACAAAGATAAAAGAGACAATGACGAGAATAAATGTTTCAAAGTAAAAATAAAAATAATAAATATAATAAAAATTCAATTTTAAAATTCCTAAACATTTAGAATTAAAAAATAAAAATTAAAGTAAGAAAAAAATGAACAGACTAATTATTTTCTAAAAATAAATATCAAATCTAATATTAAAGAAAATAAAGATCATTTGAAAAAAAGATAAAAGTAATAATAATTAAAGACAAAAATAATTATCTTGTGTAAAGGATTATTTTGTTAATTAAAACAAAAAAATAAGACGAAAAAAATGAATCAAACGTATTATTTTACAAAAAACACTTTTTTTCAACAAATTTAAAATTTTTAAATTTTCATTTTTAATATAATCATTGAAGAAAATGTCGTTTGATTTTTATTCTTCTTTTTCAAATAATTCTCAATAAAAATCGATTATCAAATTATAAATATGAAATAAAATAAATTTTTAGTTTTCAAATTTTCGTTTCAATAATTATAATAAATATATTTTATTATAAATTATTATATTTCTTGTAAATAAAAAAAACGGGTTGTTCAAAGTAAAATAGAATTACCCAATATTTGAGTACAGAGTTCCTCGTTCAAATCCTCAAATTTGTCGACTTGAGTTGTCGTTATTCCCGGACAAGAACAACCGATTTGGGCGAAGCTGTTCCTAAAATATTTTTAAATTTTTTATTATTAAAATTATATATTATTTTTTTCTATATAAATCAGTTATTT